>CM037868.1:35430875-35585875 GCA_021292105.1 Anadara kagoshimensis
CTCCATGACAAAACAGCCCTTATGGCAATTACTTCATAGTATGAGAAAATGACGTCAAAGTTTTCTTTGTTTCTCGACACTTTCGATAACGTCGTGAGATTTACATTAATCTTAATAAAAAAAAATATTTTTAAACGATCTTATGGATTACTGTTGGACGAATTTTTATGAATTTTTCATTATAAAATGTAGCAATAATCGCAGTTTCATACATTATTTTTAAAAAAGAACATATTCCATTTTAACGTCACTAAAACTACTGTGGAAGAATTAAAAAAAAAAATCCAGCTTGATTATTTTAGAACTTTTCCTTAACCTTTAGCTTTCACTGTCAATTAGACTAGTGAATAGAAAATATTTGGAAAATTACCGAAAAGAAATACATGTAATAATGATTTCTGTATTAATTGTGTGTAGCGGTCTGGATAGCTCAGTGGTGGAGCGCCCGCGTATAGTGCAGGATGTCCCGGGTTCGATCCCCGGGCCTTCCGTACTATAGGTGTCTTTTTCTCTTTCCTGTTACATTTTGGGGTTTGTCCGACCCTGGGAAGTGGCCGACCACTGAACAGGTTGGTCCCGGGGTGGAACCTGGTGCTTTCGATTAAAGGGAGTTGAATCGAAAATAGAAGGGAGGAATGTAGCAGTCTGGGTAGCTCAGTGGTAGAGCACCCACCTACAGTGTGGGAGGTCCCGGGTTCGATCCAACATTTTTTCTCTTTCCTATTACATTTGACATTCACACAAACACTTTATTCATTATTAATCTTTTTCAAAAGGAAATTTTCTACATGGAGAAATTGGATTTCCATGATCGAGTTTTTTTTTAAGAGAATAATTATGCAAACATTAACTATGGACAATTCCACATAATTTTCAAATAGATAAATTAAATCAGTTCATCTGAACTAGTGGTGTGTGGTTAAATTTAAAAACTAAATTCCATGTACTGAAATTAGTGTGCTGAATCTCAGTCCTTTTATCGTTATTTTTTCAATGGTATTTATTATAATATCATTTGCTAATCCAGAGACTGTAAATGGATAATACAGTTGTAACAATGTCAAGTTTTGTAAATGTAATGCCATGATATAATGAAGTTTTGTTTCAGAAGAGGACATTTTATTTACGTCCGTTGGTTGAAATTGAAAATTTGAAACCATACACACGGTTTACTTGTGTCAAAATTTGACATGTAACTCTTTTTGGCGAAGATCCGTTTTTTTAAAAATAAAAATCGTGTGTATCGTCTTTTAAGTACTCAGTAGAGACTGTAGTAAATGTCCATACATTGAATTTGATGAAAGTGTCGCATGCTATCTTTGCATGCAACTACATTATGTCTAAAGAGAGATATACACTGTATTTAAAGGGATAGTTTTTATTCTTATACTGCAATATGTGAGTCCCTGGGTGGCTGAGTGCTCAATTAATGGTTGTTGCACCTCTCACTGCCTAGGTTTGAACGACATGGGACACTGTAAGATATTTTGTCAGTTAATTTGAATAAAGTCTGCGTATTTTCCCAGACACCCCGGTTTCTCCATCCCTATGTAACTGGAAAAATCTTGACTGGAGGCATACAATTCAAATAAGCCACATCAGAGTTACTAATATATTAGCGCATTTTGTCTTTCCAGTAAAATCTGCCGAAATTTGATTACATTTTTTTAACTTTAAGTCTTTATATTATTCAACCCTATTACATTATAATACACATTTAAAGCATTCTATCTTAATTATTATCAATAACCGTAAATGTGGAGACAAGAGATTGTAGGTAAAATTTCTCTCTCTCTTTCTCTCTGGGCGTTCATCTTCAGAACGGGAGGTTGTAGGTTTTAACCCAGGCCGGGTCCATACCTAAGATTGTTAACATTTGCGACCCTGCTTTCTCACCTTGCGCTAAGTATTTTGAGGACACATCATTGAATAGTTCAAATGAGCTCAGTATAACATAATTTGATTAGAAAATTGGCATACTCACTTGGTGAGGTTGCACCATAAAGTGGCCATGCAAGAGTTCACACTAATACAAAACACACCACACACATCTCGTGCATATACATGAACTTGTTCTTAGATTATACATGTAATTGTTAGACACTCATAACTTAGTTTTCCTAGCTGAAAGAATGTTGATGTGAGGTTAAACGATATTACAACAACTACAATCTATTTTTCAAAAAAATACACATCTACAAGGGTTAAGTCAACGTTGTATAAAATTAGTTGTATATAATCCCATCTTCAGAATTAAAAAATAAATCCTTGTCATAAAGCAAAGCAGTTTTATTTGCAGATTGTTTGACGGAACAAAAGTTAGGTATACTTTTGAATGTTTACACATGTTATTTTTATTCCAGGGTGTGAATTGATTACAACTGTTGAGCTAAAAAAGGCCACACGATGTTGCCAAGCAAAACAAGGTGTTCAGAGAACACTAACCCGCCCCTGCAATGGTGAACATCAAAGTGAAATATGTTTTTATTGACCACTGGTTGTAAAATAAGTAGGGTGTTTGGGCCATTTAATAGATCAAAACCCACACCAATGAATCATATACTTAGGTTATAGATAGACCTTATTTGCATAAAAATTACGCAAACTAAAAATTTAACGGAAAAAAACCTGTTACATATGTTTAATGCCCAGAGTCATTTTTTATAGGGTTTGACACTAATTTTTTCAATAGTAGCCCACAGGGCTAGTAGTTGTTGGAAATCACAACAAGCCCTGCTTAATATTGAATAGTCTGGGGCATGTCCCGTTCCCACTTCCACCCCCGAAAAAAATTGGAAAAATAGAGAAAAATCCTACAATCGAGAGAAGTTTAGATTATATATTTATAGGTATTAAAGATCTGAATCGAGTATATATGAACTTATATGAGTTTTGAGATAAACTACTAGCCCATCAGGATACTGGTAATACAAGATTCACTAGCCCTGACTAATGGGCTAGTGTTAATGGCGGTCACTGTTCTATGTTTAAAAGTCTAACAAAATTGGTACATACATAAGAAAAACAAAAAACCCGTTAAATATGTTTAATAATATGAGGTTTTTTCCTATGTTTAATTTTAAAAAATCGGTACATAAATAAGACTGTAATGACCATATACAGGTTTTTGCTATTTATAGTAACGGTGGCCATCTTGGATATGCTATAAGGCTGTCGAGCAAACCCATACCACTCACCACCATAATAAATCAACTGACTAAGCTTCATCTCAATCGGATCTACTGTTTTCTTTAAAATGCACGGAAACCAAATTATTCAAGAAACACACACACACACACACACACACACACACACGTACAGCCCCCCCCTTACTCGTGAGGAAGGGGGATAAGGGGATAATAAAACAAGCAAATTATTACACTGTCCCAAGAAAAATATGTCATTCTCGTTTGCAGAAATCTGTTGTCAATCAAAACGTGTGAAAAACCTGTTAAAATATATTAAATGATCAACATTTCATATTCTTGACCAAGGAACTACTAAAACCAGAATAAAATTTGGCATCATTTGATAAACATCTATCTACTTATTGACCAGGATTTCGGAAAAATTGGAGATTAGGATGAATTCAATTAGGTGTCACGTAGAAAGGTGGTTATGTACTAGATTGGTGGTGGGTGGAAACGCGAACCACTGCACCACCTGGTCATTAAGATCCAATGGCAATTCTAATTTGTTTAATTTTTTCAACATAAAAAAATATATATGGAAAAATAAGAACAAATATGGAAGTTTTAACCTGTGTCAATAATTGAAAATCACTAAATAATTGTAATTTTTTTTATCAATGCACTTGGAATTTTATTCTTTTTCAATAAAAGAGGATTTTGAATATGCTCTGAGAATAAAATATTTGGAAACTTGAAATTTATGAATACATGTTTGACAGTAAACGTTTTCCGAGACTATAATTCAGTTCTTTTGCGTTCATCTTACAGTGACGTTACGATTACGTCACAACTTAAGGAACACCTGTGTGTTAAAGTTACCATAGCGACGTCAAAAAATGGAATTTTAAGACAAGATATACATTTTTAGAATCACAAGGAAATGTACTTTCAGGATCTGATAAAAACTCAAAATCGATATTTTATGCCATAAGGGTCGTTTTGTCATGAAGCGGCTCATATAATAATGGTGTTTAACATCACAGTCCAGAATATTTCACTTATATCGAGACATTGCCAGCTTTTCAGCCACGGGACCTAGACATAAGTTTGACTTACCTGAAAATTTGAGATATCTGAGTTTGAGATAACCAGACTTATTTTGGTTAAATAAAAAGCAACTCATTCTGGACCTATCTGGAAATTCAAGATATTCCCAATTGAGATAACAAGATTGTTATATGTATGTAAATAAATTATAAAATTAATTTTTCAGGATTACAGGTTCACTGGGGTGATTGTTATTGTTGTATAGCCTCCAGTGTGTAGTTTATGGCCTAAAAGTGTCAAGTTTTATTTTTAGATTTTAAAGTAGAGTAGTGTTCTTTGTTATAAATACAGTAAAACCTCGTTATAATTCCCCTCAATAACTTTGCCACCTCGCTTATTGCCACATTATTTTGAAGTCTCAAAATCCATTTTGTTTAAGTTTTTCTTTATGGGTCTCCCTCAATTTATTGCCAAATCCCTTTATAACACCAAAATTTGACTTAACAAATGGTGGCGATGAATTGAGGTTTTACTGTAGTTGTTACTATTTCACTCTATTTGACCAATATTCCTGTAAGAGTGATAAAAGTGCTCTCCAGAATGTTAGGTGGGCGTTCTCCTATTTTATTAAAAAATCAGCATTGGTATCCGGGATTTGTGGTTAGATTCTTATCCTCAGTGAAATTTTACTATTATTATTCCTGATGACGCCATTCTAGCATGGCGAAACATGTTGAATGATAATACCATAATAAATACCATAGCAGTCTGTGAAGTGTTGAGTTTTCTGTGTTTTTGGATATACCGGTAGTTTAATACTTCAGAACTCTATTGAATCCATTAGGATCCACCAACAGACTCCACCGCCAGCCGCATCTAAGGGTGTTGATTCTCTTTTTTATTAGATATATTTTGAATTAAGTTTTATCTAGAATTTCTAGAACTAGTGTGTTTACATATATTAGTTATGTGACTGGTAATATTGTATATACATGTATATGGAGATTTTTGGTATGAAACAAGAGAGAGTGAGAGAGAGAGAGAGAGAGAGTGAGAAAGAGAGAGAGAGAGAGAGAGACAGATTTTGAGAAGTCATTTTATGTGTATTTTAATATTGCATTCTGTTTATTTGGATTTCTATTTTGGTACGTGGGAGCTACTTGATTCAAAACAATTTGATTATAGTTAATTAACAACTTATTAGACTGTGGAACATTTTCAGAACAAACAATATTAACTCAAAACAGGATTATATTATTTTGGAATTATTACCATGAAATAAACTTTGAACTTTATTACATGACTGATTCAGACATGATTTACTAACCAGGATTTTCAGGATACTAATATAAAATTCTGTAATTCAATATTAGTGGACTTACACATATATATGCTGTAAAACCACGTTTGTCAATTTATTGTACATGTTGTAAAATAAATGTTTTAAAAAAATAGTACAAAATTTTGTTGGTTTGTCTTACTTCTTCATGTTCTTGTTACATTCAGGTTTATTGCTGTCTGAAACGAGATTCAACTGTATGCAGAAACGTAAACTTAATTTCATTTGTATTACTTATTTGTTTTTAATATTTTTAATTCTAGGTCATGTGGTTTTACATTGATTAGAAGCGTAATGTTTGTGTCTTAACTCATATTTGGGAGGATGTAGGTTCAAACCCAGGTCAGATCTGAACAAGACTCGAAAATAGCAACTTGTTTTTCACCAAGCCTCAACATTTAGAAACTAGCTCACAAAAAATATCCCCCCTCACCCCCCCCCCCCCCCCAAACATAAAAAAAATTTCATCGGTTCAAATTTTTAAATAGTAGGTGCACATCTACCTTATATCACAAAGGTTGTGTGTAAGTTTTATGAAAATCCGTTGAAGGGTGTTTAGGAGGAGTTGCAGATAAGAGATAGGTACCCTAAGGTGTAATGGAAGGACGTACGAACACACGGACGGACACCCCTATCACTATATACCCCCCACTTTTTAAATGAGGGGTATAATAAAAGTCACAGGGTCCTTCCAAAGAGAACTTAAAAACTGAGGAGCTGTGTCATTGCAGACATGGCACATTTAAAAACCCTCCCTAAAAATTTCTGACACTTCAACTAAAGCTTGTGACATCTCAATATAAGTGATATTATTTTTGAATGGGAAGATAAACCCTGTCTAATCAATCAATGTCCTAATTGATCGTGTTTGACAATGTTTGAGTGATATTCAGTGAATTCACTTTCCCTTTTCACTTCTTATCTCCCCCCCCCCCAATTTTTGCAACCTATAAGCAAGACCCTTCAATTGGTGGGCCAACTATTTATGGTAATTTGTACCACTGCAATTGTCCAATCAGAGAAAAGAAAAGCACTCAGTCTTATAATAAATAATATACTCACCAGAAAGTTAGTTGGTGGAGACATGGTCAACTTGTAGTGAAATAATTTATCATTGTTGTTGCTTCTAGGGTCACAGGCAGGCAATGGCTGAAATTAAATAAAAGAAGCAAAAATAGTCAGAGAATGAGAGTAGAAAATTTCGAGTCAAAACCATCTTGGCTTTATTCGTGATCATTTGAATTCGCGTTTGGAATATTATTAAATACAACATATGTATGTCAACATAGAAATATCTGTTTTATGGAAATATTTGCGTCATAATTGAATTCGCGAATGGGATATGTCGTGATTTACGCGAAAATAAATCTGTCATGAATTAAAAGTGATCTACAGTAATTTGTAGTGAAATAATTTGTCAGTTTCAAAGTTTTAACTTTGCTTCTGGATTGTGATTTGGACATGGATTAGTATTTTTGTTTTTGAGTATCATTGTTATTGCTTCTAGTGTCACAGGCAGGCTGAAATAAATATTAGAAGCAAATACAATTCAGTGAAAGTAAAGACTTCCCCTGCCATAAGATTCTATTTTGTTATTAGTACTTATTTCCAAAGGGCAATAACTCCAAGAAAAATGAGCAAACCAACTCGGGCTGATGTTACATGCATCTCCTACCAATGTTGATGTTTTGCATCATGTTTTGTTAAAAATTGCGACTTACTGCAGACAGGAGTTAAGTTGAGTTGAGTAATGGTGTTTAACGTCCCAGTCAAGAATATTTCACTTATATTGAGACATTGCCAGCTATAGGCATTATACAGCAGAGTTCTTTATTGTGCCAAGCCGACCATTACAAGGGACATGGTTTATTTTAAGCTCCCATCTGAAAGAACGGTGACTTTCATTTTGTAATGCCAAGTGTTTGGTGAAAGAACAGTCACTACCTACTTTCAAGTCTTGGGTCAGACCCAGTCAGGGCTTAAACCCATGACCTCTCACTTATGGAGTGAGCTACTGCAGCAATTACTGCAGACAGGAAGTGACTGGACATAGATCTATGTTAAAAAATCTGCCATGGTAAAAAACGCCAGACACATTAAGAGGTAAACGGGAAGTAACTTGTCTTGTAACTGTAACAAACATGCCGGCAAGGTACACAAGTCACACGAAACCCAAAATCAAAGTTAAAAAGGCCAACCTAGTACCACATTGAAGGGCGATAAAAACATTTTACAGAGTTTTTGGCAGATCAGGGTATAGAATGGGCTGTGTTGCCACTCTACCATGATAATATCGTGCTGTTAAGCAGATGGAGAGTTAAAATGTCCTGTTGGAAGGTCACACTCTTGACATATATCTATGGGACTCATACTTTTGTTAACAACAAAAGAATTCTATCAGAAGCAACCCCTAATCCTAAAGTATGCTGTGGTGGTAGTAAAAGATACTTTTGTACTGCTGGATGACATGTACATAATTATCATATATTTTCTCACCATCTTTCGTGAATTTAACCGAGGTTTGATTTGACCTCTTTTCCATCTTATATTTTCCAGAAATGTAAAAAACATTTGAGAACAAAAAATCTATAGTTTTACAACATATAAGTTCAAATTATTTTAAAAAATTTTTTAAAAATGCATCATTATTCTTTTTCACAATTTCACAAATATAATCATTTCCAGTTTTTTGTTTTTTTTTGACTTGGAAAAAGTACGAATGTAAAATGTAAGCTACAAATAAATAAATAAATAAGTAATAATTTAAATAAAATAAATAAATAAATAAATTATAAACAAATAAATAAGCTACAAAGCTACTGCTTATTCTTAATTTTTGAAAATTATTTTTATACCAGAATATAAATTGAGTAATGTATTATTGATGCCTTGTTGGAAATCTTTAAATGTTTTTTTCGTTGAGATACCTTGATGTACTCAACGAA
Source organism: Anadara kagoshimensis (assembly GCA_021292105.1). Classification (NCBI taxonomy): domain Eukaryota; kingdom Metazoa; phylum Mollusca; class Bivalvia; order Arcoida; family Arcidae; genus Anadara; species Anadara kagoshimensis. The sequence goes on from CM037868.1 coordinate 35,439,338, forward strand.
AATCAAATCGCCCATGGATACTGCAAAAACTTTTTTCTGCAGCATGTTTTTGATAGAATATCTATCAGAATTTTTACTGTGCAGTTACATTTCAATAACTTTATAGTAGTTAAGAACCTGAGCAATTCTTTTTTCCCATGATACCAAATTAAATAAAATCCAGAGTTATTTCGATTTTGAAATCATAGATTGAATCGTGAGGTGTGTGTAAAAAAAGTCAAATAATGTGTTTTGCACAATTGGTCAACAAAGGGTTAAAGATTTCGATTTATGATAACATTATGATAACGACAGACACATGTACTGATGCACAGAGGGATGCACAGGGTGGACAGACAAACCAGCAACTATATGCTCTCCCTTTAAGAAGCAAACAATTTTTGACTCGTCCTTAAACCATCATTACTTCACTTACATTGATCATATTAATTGTCTTACCTGTTCACCCGGATATTTGTTATGCCGTATTCCAGTTTTTCTGGCTTTTAAGCTACATCTACATAAAGGCCCATCATTCATCTGGAAAAAAAATAAATTTAACAAATTTAAAAGATTTCATTGGTTAAAGAATCATCATGGAAAAAATTTGGTTTATTTTTAACGACCTCTATTAAAAAAAAAGACGATGCTTCATCTTACATTTTCTGGGTACTTTTGTTACTTATACCATGACCTGTTTGACTCAATTTGAGTAAAGTAATCTGGACTTGAGATTATAAGACTGCTTTTCATATCCCCAAACTGGGTAGAACAGGCTGCCTTAATATACATATACAGTCTAACCTGCTTATAAAGGCCAATAAAATTGTATCCCAATTGTTCTTTATTCATATTATTTGCACCTGTATATAAAGGCCACCTGTCCATAAAGGCCACTTTTACTGGTCCCCTTGGGTGGCCTTTATAGACAGGTTTGACTGTAGATGAATAACTCTTGACTGATTAATGTTATCTTGCTCACTCTGTTATCTTACTTCCCAGTCTGTTTTAATAGCTTCTAGTTGTAAGCGTCTTCTGTAGCGACCACAAGTGGCCTACTCTTTTGCGAACTTTACAGAGGTGTCTTTAGCATGCACTGAAAGACAGGGCCTCTGTTTTGAGTCTCATCAGAAAGTCCAGTAATGAGCTTTTTACAGCTCTATTATGGACAGGAGATGAAAATCCTCTAAGAAGATTCCCAATTTCTGAATGAGGTTCGAACTTCCAACCCCATGACTTCAAAATTGAGTAACATTACCACTCAGCTAAGTCCGTCAATAAAACACCATTATTTTACTACACTCTTTCTTAGCTTTTAAATTTTATCCCCCCCCCCACCCCCATCAATCTACTGATTTTTTACTTAAAAAATTTTCAGGTCAAAGGTGTTCTTTTCTCCGCAACCTTGACCTGTCTAAAAATTATTCATGTGAAGTTTTATGGCAGTCGTCCAAAGCAGCTATATGACCCCAACATGATTTCCAAACATACTTTTCACGTGACCTTGACTTTTCCAATATGACCTAGGTTCAAGGTCGTGACACCTTTGGACAATGAACATAATTCATGTGAAGTTTTATGACAGTCATCCAAAGCAGCTATCAGGTAAAGCCCGGACGCTATTTTACATGGACGGATGGACAGTCAGATGGACCTACAAAACCCACTGAAACTAGATTGTGGGGTATAATAAAGTGAGTTACCTCCCCTGGATCATTATACCATAATTCTTCATGAAGTCGATATGGATGTTTCTTCTTCCTGTTTAACTCCTCCAGCCAATCATCACCGTTCTTATCATCATCCTCGTCAGAATCAGAGTCAGAACTTTCTGAACTATCACTGTCTATCAATACAAAAAGAGTTGAGTCAAGTTGAGTAATGGTGTTTAATGTCCCAGTCAAGAATATTTTACTTATATAGAGACATCACCAGTTATAGCTGAAATTGTAGACACTTTGACGGTGTGTTGTACTGATGACATTATACAGCAGGATTCTTTATCGTGCCGAGCCATCTGTGACACAGGACATTGTTTTTTTTACGTTCCTATTGGAAAGAACTGCAGCTTTCATTTCATTATGCTGAGTGCTTGGCGAAAGAACAGTCATTACCCACTTTCAAGTCTCTGATCAGAACTGGTCGGGGTTCAATCCCATGACCTCTCATATCAATATAAAGAATAAACAGATTTCATACACAATACTGTATTAACTTTTGACACTTTACTTGTTTTGTTTCCGGCCCAACCAATAGTTAAGAATTAAACAACGTTTAAATACATTAACAGCCCTTAAAGTGGGTTTCAAAACTAAGTAGCCAGCTGGCCACCAATTTAAATTTTTCAGGTGGCCAGTGAAACTTCCATGTGGCCAAGTGGCCTGGCAACCTTTTCTTCCAAATGAAAGAAAATTAAGGCATTTTTTGGTATGGAGAACAAAAATTGACTTATAATCACATGCATCAGTGTTATTAATAACCATAATGATGATATAAAGTGTCCATTATATTGCGTGAATTTGCGACAGTATCATGAAAAGTCTGTAATACAGAAATAATATCTGTTCTCTGGTCGCAAAAGTTCAAATTTAAAGTGGACAAGCTGGCCACCATTTACAAATTTTAGGTTGCCAGACACAATTTCAGGTCGCCATTTTAGTAGACAAAATTGAGGGCTGATTAGTGATGAGAATCAGATAAGTTTTCATAATCCATAATCGGAACTGCTTAAACATATTTAATTTCTTGTGTATTTATTTTCGAGGTATATGAATTTTAGATATGTCTGTGTAGTGAAATTTTAGCTTTTTTTTAAAATATGCATTATAACACAATTAACACTGTCTAATTTTCGCTCAGTATTAATTTTCGTGCAAAAACAAACGACAGCGAAAATTAGTATACCGCAAAAAAATAAAAACCTTTACAGTAACCTGCCATTGAGAATAGGCACTAACAATTTTGGTGTTTCTTGATTTTCTGCCCATAGTTTCTACTAGTCCAAAAGGAAACTGATCAACCATTATTCAATACCTTCATTGAGCTCTTCAAATCTGATCATAATCAAAAACAAACATACTTATCCATCTCCGAATCACAATCCAGAAGCACAGTAAAAACTTTGGAACTGATAAATTAGGTTAGACACGTGAGCTTCCGCCAGGGAAGTGAGGCCGGGTGCTCCGGAAGGGTAAGCTCCTCCTGTTTAGCTAGCTACACCCGCCACGCGTGTAATCAAAATTCTGTGAAAGGAACATGGAACTACGGGACGTCAAATATATCCATGGCAATCCTGGACACAGAGACATCAAACTTGTCAACAATACTGTGATTACAGCCAAAAAATTTCTGAGGGCCTTGATAAGCCTAGGCTTGCATAACATTGCCTTGAGCACACTGCAAAGATAATTTTTCTGTCACTTCACCTATAGCTGTTGAAGTCTTAAAAGTGAATAATCTTGAAAATCAATCAATCAATCAATCAATCAATCAATCAATCAATCAATTGTCCAGCTTTTATACTACAAGGTTTCGTACAAATTAAATAATCTGTCAAATTCTTACCTTATTGTATTTTCTTACCTGAGTCGCCATGATGATGGTGGTGGTGGTGATGATGGTGGTGATGGTGAAGATCAGAGATAGATGGTTTTGGTGGTTCTTCAACAACAGGCTGACTTTCTCTTACTTTTTGTGAACGTCCTACTAACTCATCTTCAAATCTTTCCTCAAGATCGAGCATCTTTTTCGTTCCAGTTAAGTTTCCATTCTTAAAATTAAAATAACAAAGTACAAGTGAATGGATAAATGGTATTCGGAAGATCAAGTATAATCCATAATCCATTGATTAGGACCAGATTTTAAGGGTTTGGGCTTTTTATGACTTTTTTCAAAAAGTGGTTCGTGCCTCGACTTCGGGAATTAAGCACACTTAAGTTCATGCCATTTGGGAATTTCAAATTCACGCTATTTCATTCAACATGACTTTGTATAATCTAAAGTGTAAATAAAATCATGTTTTTTAAAAGATTATGTAAATATTGTGTACATTATACACTTATTGCCTTTGGCGAAGCCCGAGGGAAATGCGACTTGTTAGGGTGAACAAATGTTCATATTTCCCTCAAACAAAGGCAATAAATTGTTTATTATACCGAAAGATAATCATGGTAATAAGAAAGACAGAAAGAAAGAAAAAAGAAAGAATTTTTTTTAAAAAGACAGCCTGAAAACATCAGTCCTCCAATTCATTGCTTTTCCTTCTATCGGAACTCATCGGAGGCAAACGCTAGAACGTCATGACCGATTCTCCATCGAGGAGGTCATATCATTGTGACGTCATGATGTGTTCCGAATAGGTGGGATATGATGTTTTCAGAGGGATACATGATGTTTTCTCTACACTGATCACATGATCCAACGATCCAATCAAATTGCAGATAGTATCGTATTTTTCTAATGAGGTATAATAAATATATTTATACATGTACTTTTGGTAAGCTAAAATATGAAAAAGTAAGGTACCTAAAGATAATTGGGGAAAATAGCTTAAAAATTAGGAAAAAATTAATGTTTTTGCCATTGAGAATAGGTCTCCAATTTCAGCCTTAAATCAAGGGGAGAACTAGAACTGTCTCTTGAGAGCCAAATACTCCCTGCCCCCACCTCTAACATCTACAAGGATTTAATGTGATCTGACATTGGTTCAAGTTCAAGGAACCTGAATATAAGAACCACCTGTCCATAAAGGTCATTTTTATTTGTTCCCTTGGGCCTGTGTATTATTCAATGATATAACACAAGCAGATGTTGAATATATCTTAAATCTGCCTTCACAACTAGAGAATAAATAGAAACCTGTATTCAAGCTGGCATGTCAACAGTAGTTTCTTCACAAATGATGAACAAATAAAGACGTACCTTATCTCGGGAGAAGTAAAGATCAGCGGGGGAGCACCGTATCCAAGCTGGTGTGTCATCAATAATTTCTTCATCTGTAATTTTAGTTGCAGTCTGCCCCTCCCCCTCATCACTCTGGTACTGTGTGGGTGGTTCAGGACTTCTTGAATTTCTTCTCTTAAAATATCTTTTCTTTTCTGGACTGAATAAAAAATGTAAAGAGTTAGGTAATGGTGTTTTAACGTCCCAGTCAAGAATATTTCACTTATATCAAGTTGTTGCCAGCTATAGACAAAGGTGCAGAAATTTTGCCTGTGCAGTGCACTGATGGCATTATACAGCAGGATTCTTTATCGTACCACATCTACTGTGACATGGTATATTTTTAGTTCCCATCCAAATGAATCATGACTTTCATTTTACATGTTTTATAAAGCCAAGTGCTTGGCAAAAGAATAGCCACTGTCTACTTTCAAGTCTTGGGTCCGACCTGGCCAGGATTCAACAATAACCTCTCATTTACGGAGCGACCACTCACTACAGTGAAAAATATAAAGAGATGTCATTATAGGGTTTTTCAGAGGCGACTCATAAAGACATAGAAGATTAAATAATTGTTGAAATTTTTAACTGTCAATTAAGTAATTACAAGGGGGTTCACCATTGTACTAGTAACAAGAACACCCTTAATGCTTATGTCCAACATTTTATAAAACATTTACCGTAATCTACTCCCATGAATAGTGTCAATTTTACACGAAAACATCAATTGATACGATTCCAATATCCAATGAATGTAACATACATTACCATACAGGGATTTATCAAGGGCCTATTTAGGGCCGAAATTCGGCCCCATTCCCAATGGAAAAACATTGATTTTTTCCCAAAATGGGCTGAGAAAATTCCCAATTAGAAAATTGTACCAGATTATTAACCAGATACGATCCTGGTGAAAATAAGACGAATTAATCCCAGAATAGAGGGTAATTTATGTTATAGTTTCACAAGGCCAGGTCACAAACCAGATACGATCCTGGTGAAAATAAGACGAATTAATCCCAGAATGGAGGGTAATTTATGTTATAGTTTCACAAGGCCAGGTCACAAACCAGATACGATCCTGGTGAAAATAAGACGAATTAATCCCTGAATGGAGGGTAATTTATGTTATAGTTTCACAAGGCCAGGTCACAAACCAGATACGATCCTGGTGAAAATAAGACAAATTAATCCCAGAATGGAGGGTAATTTATGTTATAGTTTCACAAGGCCAGGTCACAAACCAGATACGATCCTGGTGAAAATAAGACGAATTAATCCCAGAATGGAAGGTAATTTATGTTATAGTTTCACAAGGCCAGGTCACAAACCAGATACGATCCTGGTGAAAATAAGACGAATTAATCCCAGAATGGAAGGTAATTTATGTTATAGTTTCACAAGGCCAGGTCACAAACCAGATACGATCCTGGTGAAAATAAGACGAATTAATCCCAGAATGGAAGGTAATTTATGTTATAGTTTCACAAGGCCAGGTCACAAACCAGATACGATCCTGGTGAAAATAAGACGAATTACCGGTAATCCCAGAATGGAAGGTAATTTATGTTATAGTTTCACAAGGCCAGGTCACAAACCAGATACGATCCTGGTGAAAATAAGACGAATTAATCCCAGAATGGAAGGTAATTTATGTTATAGTTTCACAAGGCCAGGTCACAAACCAGATACGATCCTGGTGAAAATAAGACGAATTAATCCCAGAATGGAAGGTAATTTATGTTATAGTTTCACAAGGCCAGGTCACAAACCAGATACGATCCTGGTGAAAATAAGACGAATTAATCCCAGAATGGAAGGTAATTTATGTTATAGTTTCACAAGGCCAGGTCACAAACCAGATACGATCCTGGTGAAAATAAGACGAATTACCGGTAATCCCAGAATGGAAGGTAATTTATGTTATAGTTTCACAAGGCCAGGTCACAAACCAGATACGATCCTGGTGAAAATAAGACGAATTAATCCCAGAATGGAAGGTAATTTATGTTATAGTTTCACAAGGCCAGGTCACAAACCAGATACGATCCTGGTGAAAATAAGACGAATTAATCCCAGAATGGAAGGTAATTTATGTTATAGTTTCACAAGGCCAGGTCACAAACCAGATACGATCCTGGTGAAAATAAGACGAATTAATCCCAGAATGGAAGGTAATTTATGTTATAGTTTCACAAGGCCAGGTCACAAACCAGATACGATCCTGGTGAAAATAAGACGAATTAATCCCAGAATGGAAGGTAATTTATGTTATAGTTTCACAAGGCCAGGTCACAAACCAGATACGATCCTGGTGAAAATAAGACGAATTAATCCCAGAATGGAAGGTAATTTATGTTATAGTTTCACAAGGCCAGGTCACAAACCAGATACGATCCTGGTGAAAATAAGACGAATTAATCCCAGAATGGAAGGTAATTTATGTTATAGTTTCACAAGGCCAGGTCACAAACCAGATACGATCCTGGTGAAAATAAGACGAATTAATCCCAGAATGGAAGGTAATTTATGTTATAGTTTCACAAGGCCAGGTCACAAACCAGATACGATCCTGGTGAAAATAAGACGAATTACCGGTAATCCCAGAATGGAAGGTAATTTATGTTATAGTTTCACAAGGCCAGGTTATGAACCAGGTCTATACAGAATTAAAACCATAGCCACCAAGTTAGACCTGTAGAGACCAACATTAACCTGCATTGTAACCCTGTCAATTTCTGATGGATTCTGGGAGCTACAATACGGCAGTAAAATTTTCGCTCGCGTTCAAAATTATTTGTATGTATGTCAATTCTGTATTGATGTATGTACTGACAAAGTTTAAACCACATGACCCACTTCAGCTCGCAGCATAAAACTGCATGAATCCTTGTTGTATACTGCATTGCCTTCAAGCAAATAATTTGACAAGGTTACATCTGGGTTAATAGGGGTTAAAGCAGGTTGATAGGAGTCAAAAATGTTTTAGTAAAGGATTTAAAGTAGATAAATATGGTTTAGAGACAGGTCCAACCAGGTTGATAAACCCTAACCCCCATTTCCCTGCAACCCCCTCCTCTTACTAACCTAGAACTATCAGCTGTGTCATCTCGCGTCCTTTTTCTCTGGTCCCTGTATGGTTCTCTGTAATCTTTCCTATCTCTGGACTCACTTCTACTCACACTCATACTACCCCTGCTGGATCCAGATGGACTCCTCCTTCTGAAATATAATGGTAACATCCATCAGTAGAGTAGGGGGTAATGGAGTTTCACACCCCTGTCAAGATTCTGTCTCTTATATTAAGGTGGTCAGTTCTAAGATGGTGGAATAGAATTGAGTAATGCAGTTTTACACCCCTAGTCTGAAGATTCTTTCACTGAAATCTAGTCACTCAGTTTTGGAATAGTTCAGTGAAGTCGAGTCGAGTTATATATATATATATAATAGAGTTTTACATCTCGGTCAAGATTCTTTCACTTATATCAACTTGAAGGTGGTCAGTAATTGACGTGTCTCTGACCACGCCCACAATGTTCTGACACTGGCCTCCATCACGGTACCAAAGCAGCGTCATGTCAACTAATGGCGTACTTGTGTCAGTGACGTCATTAATGGCGCAATTCATGCAGAGTTTTCATTCTTTTTGCATGTTAATCAAGCATCTGGCCATTTGTTGGAACATTGTGGGCGTGGCCGGCGATACATCAATTGGATGGTGGAGTGGAGTTTTACACACTAGTCAAAAAATCTTTCACTTATATCAAAGTGGTTAGTTCTAGGAAGGTGGAGTAGTGGGAAGTAGAACAAAAGTCAAATTCCATTTCTTAAATATATATTTATGATTATTTAAGTTTTACACACCAGCCATGAATCTTTCCAGGTGCTCAGTTTTGGGATATTGGTTTGAAATATGGACTTTAACACCCCTGACAGACAAGATTTCTCTTACTATTATTTAGGCAGTCAGTTCAAGAATCATGGAGAATACTGGAGGGCCTAGAGTATACTGGTGGTGAAGGACGCTCTATGTTTCCATTCCTGGTAGCCTAAATCGCCATTGGCTACTTATTTCTGAGGAATTTTTTTAAAAAGTAACCTATTTTAGCAAATTTGTGGAAAAATACTTTAAAAGGACTATATTTTCACAAATTTTGGAAATTTGGCTACTAATTATTTTAAATTTATGGAAATCTAGGACGTTGTTAACCCAAGTGTGTACAATAATTAATTGGCTGCCAAAAACCTCTTTATTTGTCAGAAAAGTATTACCCGGTAATCAGAATATAGCACAAAGCATGAATGTTGTCTTTGTCTATCTCATATTTTTGTAAAATTGTTAAAAAATCTAAATAAAAAAAATATATATACATATAGCACAAAGCAACTATATGAACAGTTGAGTACAAATGGTTTGAACCCAAGACCTCCCACTTACGATGCGAGCACTCTACCAACTGAGCTACCGCAGTGGCTGTTAGAACTTTAGGATGATATCAGTCATTCTGGACATTTCTGTTGAACGGAGTTATTTTGTTCTACGATACAGTCAAGATTATTTCACTTATATCAAGATATTTAGTTCTAGGACGATGGAAGAAATCGGTGTGTCTGGAAAAATACCACCAACCTTTGGCAGGTACTGACAAATTTTTGACATGGGATTCGAACCTACCCTTATGATAGAAAAATTCAGAATTTTGTTTAAATATTTCTGAAAAATATCTGAATTCGTTTTCACTTTTCCTCACACCAATATTCATAAGAATTTTTCTGAACACCTACATCTGTATTCTGAACTTTGTTTGAAAATTCTGAATTCATTCTGAAAATGTAAATACGTTTGAAATTTAGAGAAAAATTCAAAATGTTTTCAAGATTTTTTGTTTCATGAAGGTAAGCAATGAGATGCACTGTGACTACTACAATTGCTCCAGGTAACTGTAAGACAGTCGATTTATCTTTAATAGGAAATAAAGTATTGTTTTTTTATATTCCTGTAAATAAAATCATATCACCTACCAAATCTAAGCTGTTTGCTGACTTGAACTTGTATTACAAAACAGGTATATACCAAAACTTTTTTCTTATTTCATAACAGAGAAAAATTTATGTGTTGTATATATACCTAAATGTACCTCAGATAGGTGTACATCACACCTGATTGACCTGCATACTCATTATTATCACACGGGTAAAACAAGGTTGTCTTTCAGGTGTGTGGTTCGGTTTTACTCATACAAAATGTATATGTATAATAATCACCCTTCATGCAATGCTCTGACTTTGCATATGAGGCACAAATAAAGGAGAGTATATGTACAGTGTTTGAAAAACAACTAATTTTCGGTATGTAGAGCAAACCCAGAGGGCTGCAGAACAGTCCCGTTTTTACATTTAATTGGGCTTTTATATTTTATATTCAAACATAAAACATTAAACATAAAAGCTTAACTGACAAGTAAGTGACTATTTAAGTTCCCTGGAATAATATACATTTATTGCCTTTGAGTGAGGGATATATGAACATTTGTTCACCTGCAACAAGTCATATTTCCCGAGGGCAAAGCTTGAGGGAAATGTGACTTGTTAATGGTGAACAAATGTTCATATCTCCCTCAAACAAAGGCAATAAATTGTTTATTATACCGAAAGATAACCATTTTAATAAGAAAGACAGAAAAAAAAAGAAAATTATTTTAAAAAGACATCATTCATTCCCTGATTCATTGCTTTTTCTCCTATCGGAACTCATCGGAGGCAAACGCTAGAACGTCATGACCGATTCTTCATCGATGACGTCATATCATTGTGACGTCATGATGTGTTCCGAAGAGGTGGGATATGATGTTTTCAGAAGGATACACGATGTTTTCTCCACCCTGATCACATGATCCAACGATACAATCAAATTACAGATAGTATCGTATTTTTCTAATGAGGTATAATAATAATTTTTGTAGGTAAACAATGAGATACACTGTGACTAATAAGCCATTGAGGCTACTTTGAGACCAGAGTGCATGGTATATCACAAAATCCACCTGTCATTGTTATTTATTTCAGAAAAAGTTATGATTTTACATCGTAGGATGTAAACTTCCTGGACTACTTTTTATTGTATTGATCAGTTCGCCAGATTGCACAAATTATTGGATGCATCCCGCCGCAATATTTTACTAGATTCCGAAATATATTCCGAAAATTTATTCTATATTTACATATGTAACCAAATGCATTACCCGTCTCAGAATACATATCTCACGATAAAACAGATACATTTCCTTCATGTTCATTTACCAGGCGCACTATTTCCATGCAAACTTATTTCATAGAAAAGAAGCCCGATCTTCTTAGCAGAAAACGATAGCAAAGTACCGCATTCACTGTCATGAACGCTGTACAAAAACGTATTATGATTTTGATTACAGTTTTATTCAGGGCTTTTTCTGATTTTTTTTTTACATAAGGGCCATGATTTGGGAATTTAGAACACTTAAGTCCATGAAATTCAAATTTAAAACCTTCAAAATATCTAAAGAAATGCATGTTTATATACAGTCCAACCTGCCTTTAAGGCCACCTCTATATACAGGTCACCTGCTTATAAAGGCCAGTAAAATTTTATCCCAATTCCTCTTTATTCGTGTTATTTGAACCTGTATATAAAGACCACTTTTCTGGCCCAATTCTCCACAAGGAGAGATGGACATAAGTCAAGTAAGTCATAAAGACCACTTTTACAGGTTCCCTTGGGTGGCCTTTATAGACAGGTTTGACTGTAATTCAAAATGTAAATAAAATTGTGTAATTTGACAGATCATGTAAATACTGGTACCATGTACAGGAATCTATACTGATATCAGCACTTTGGGTGAGCTAAATTAAAAAGTATGGTACCTAAAGATAATGGGAGAAAATTACTCAAAAAGTGGGAAAATTTAACGTTTAAGCCATTGAAAATAGCTATGTTTTCATTCCTGGTAGTCAAAATCGCCATTGGCTACTTATTTTTGTGAAATTCTTTCAAAAAGTAACCTATTTTAACAAATTTGTGAAAAATTACTTTAAAAAGTCACAAATCTTGGAAATTTGGCTACTAATAATTTTAAAATTGTGGAAACATAGAAATGGGGCCCAATTTTGGTCCTAATTCAAGGGTAGAAAACCCTGTTATTATATAGAATTTAGGACTGATATGACAAATGAACATATTGACCTTATATCTCTATCTCTGTTATCTCTATCAGAATTCCTCTTTGTATCACTTCTTTTATCTGTTCTGCGGTCGTCTCGTGTTCGACTGGAGTCCCGGCTACGAGGCCTGTCATCCCTATCATATCGTCTTGAATCAGGTGACTGTTTCTGATAACCTTGACCTCTCTTATTTGAATAATTTGAATGACTTGAACTTCCAGAAGGTGACAGACTAGATGGAAAACCATGAACTTGCTGATTTATATTTTGTAATCCTGCTGGCATCTGAGGAGGAGCTGACCTCGGGTCGATCAATCCCATCTGTCCCGGACCAGGTGGAATCTGGAGGGAAAAAAATATGAAGATAGTCATAATCATAAATATATATTTAGAAATGAAATAGACTTTTGTTCTACCACGAGGTTATGTTGAGGCTAAGAAAGGCTCAAATTTAATGAAGTGCTTCATGTTAAATTTAGGCCATTCTCAGCCTCTCCATAACCTCCCGGTGGAACATAATTTAAAATCCATTTCTTATATTTACAATCTTTCAGAGACACGTTTGTTTTTTTATCAGTATGACATTCAAATAACTTTCTCATCTACCACTGGCGGTTGGAAAAATCATTTTGTTGGAACAGCCTTGGATTTGACAGATGTGAGGCTCCACATTCTTATCCAATCATCTTAGATGTGACAGACGTAAAGCTCTGCCCACATCTGTTGACACTTCAGAAAAAGGTTGTGTTTGTGACATCAAACTTGGCTACGTCACATGAAAGTCTGCACACATTGGTTGACAATATGGAGCTCAGACACGTGGCATGAGCATCTCCATTAGGTTATGGGGATTGTTTTAATACTTTGATTCATATAAGGAAAATTATTACTTTGGTTTCAGTTGGCCCAGTGGTTTTAGAGGAGAAGATCAAAGTTTATGCATGCTTCACCATGCCATAAGCTCAGCTGGCTATTATAAGCCAGTTGAGTTGAGCTAATTATTCTTTGAACCTGGCATGGAATATTTTGCCTTGTCCCTATATAGAATGATGCAAGAAAGTGAGACTTACCTGTAAGTTCAAGTTACCAGTAAACTGCTGTAACGGCCCGCCTATATTCGGAATAATATTTGTTGATCCTCCCATAAACATGCCTGGCATATTTCCTGCAGTATTAGGTCCCGGTCCGGACAGTTGTGGTTGAAAGTTTTCTGGTCTTGGAATGCTTTGCCTGGTTCCTGGAATGGCCCCCATCTGCTCAAACACTGGCATTCCTGGTGGTGCAGAGTTTGGGTTAAAAAGACGCAAGTTTGGAGCTGGCATGGGGTTTATTGGTAAACGTATGTTTCCAGGAGGTACCATCCCTGGACCTGGAAATGGGTGATTCTGTGGCATGAACGGGCTCCCTGGCCTAATCTGGCCCGGGGACATGTTGTTTGGATCTGGTCCACCAGGAAACTATAACATAAAATATGGCCACTATTTAAAAATAGATTAAACAAACACTTTTTAAAAATCTTTTTTATAAAATAAACAACACAAAAGGGTAATTTTTATTATATTTTATTTTGGATTTTACAATGATTCTGTGTCCATTGGTGTTATTTTGTCCAACTAAATCAGGAGGGCACCTGGGTATATCCTCGGGCAGTGTTGACACACTCCGATGTTACACAGATTTACCTGCTGATAATTAGACGGTCTTACATTCACATCTTGTACAATGATCTCACTCAACTTATAGTAATTAACACCAGTCGTTAATTACTTTGTTTATTCAGTGACACTCGCCGATCCGTCACTGGCTTCAATGTGTTATTACCTGTTAATTACAGGTGACCAAGATATTGATGGACTTTGAAACACTGTCGCCATAATAAATCACCAAGTGCCGATTTTTGTGGCCAGTTAAATAAAAAAATTGCAATTGGCCACATTAGCTATGCCCAGCGCAAACCCTGCTTCTGTACTGGCATGATGTCCAATGGTGGTGTCATTATGTGGCTACAATGCTTTTACCACCTCAAGTTAAAAGCAGCAGGGATGCTGCAGCATATATACTTTTCTTTTGCCAAGCATTCAGCATTACAAAATGAAAGTTACCATTCTTTTGAATGGAAACTTAAGAAAGAGGTCCCATATCAGGGTAAGAAACCCTGTTGAAAAATAATAATATGCCTCCACCGCAACACACCGGCTTGGCCGAATTATTTCTTTCAACAATAGCCCTTTTCATTGATGATAATATGGGGACGTGGGACAACATAATTTGGTCTGTATCAGGTCAATTCGCCCCCACTTTCAACAAATCCGCCCCATGTCAAAATCAGCCCCGTTCAAAATGGCCCACTCTTCTTGCAAATTCGCCCCCAATGTCAAATTCGCCCCCACTGTCAAATTCGCCCCCAATTTTTGAGAAATGGTCTTTTAAAAGTAACATAAAAATTGATGATTTTTTTAGTACCTCGGATATATGCCCAATTAACTGCAAACTCATTATATGTAAATATGTATTGTTTTCATTGCAATGTTTTTGTCACGCATTCATAATACAAAATGCATGGACTGAATTTGCACCTCGGACATGACATGAAATGGTGAATATCCAAAGTCCTTTGTAAGATTATGATATAATCATAACAGTGGATACAGTAAAAAGAAAATATTTAATGTTAATTAAAGATGACATTAGAAATAATAAAAATTATGTTGTAAAAAGCAACATTTGCAACATTAAATAATACAATAATTTGTATCTATATAAAGTGAATATATATTATATGAAGTTAAATCCATTATGAAATAGATGCAATAATGTGCTTCAAAGTTAAAGTAGCATTATTTTTAATTTGATTTTTTATTAAAAAAGTAAAAAAAAAATATTTGTTAAATGGTCATTGGGAAAAATAGGGGGCGATTTTGACATGGGGGCGAATTTACCGTGGGGCGAATTGACTTGAATTCATTCGGTTTAAACAAAAGCAAAATTTCTGCACATTCGCCTATAGATAGCGACGCCACAAAAAATTGAATATTCTTGAATGGGACGTTGAACATCATTACTCAACTACCAACTCCCTAGAAATAGAAAATGCGGGGGGGGGGGGCGCAAGTGGTAATCACTTTCAAAAAAAAAATACTAGTGTGGTCATTTACCCTCATTCCACGAGGCCCATCATTTCGTGGGAACCTTGGATTATTCCTAAGCGCCATCGTAAATGTAGTTTATCACATGTCCAGAAAAAAATTGTTTTAAAAATCACAATATCAATCGGACGATCGTGGGCGCAGCCATTTTTGGGAGAACTCATTATTAAAAAAAAAGAATTTTCTTCCTTTATTATCTAAAATTTAAAAGGAATGGCTCTCTAGCCCAATTCAAAAATGGTATAAATATTTTTCATTTTTCAAAAATAAATTTATCATATTTCTTAAATTTAAGAAAAAAGTAAGAAATGCATAAATAGTCCCTCCCTTTGTGTCGTCACTTGTTTTGGGGAAACCCCGTAAGTTAAAAATAAACAAGGTTTGCAGTGTGACCACATGGTCCATATTCTCACTCTGATGTTGGTGTAATTTGTTTTTAAACCTCTGTGAAGATGGAAGACCATCCAGTGGTAAAAATATTAATATAATATTCAATAGTATTACATTTTATCCTGCTCTCTCTCTCTCTCTCTCTCTCTCCTCTCTCTCTCTCTCTCTCTCTCTCTGTGGAGTTCCAGCCAATATACTGGCTTACTTACTACTTAGTAAGGGTAAGCTGTAGAAATTATATTAAGGAGGAGGAAATGAGTTGCCACTGTAGCAATGTCAAAATATAACTTACTGTCATAACACAGTCATGCACGCAGTTCAACCTAAATTAAAGTTTTGTCAAATGTATCTACTACATGTAGAGTCCATTTATCATCATCATCATCATCATCATCATCATCATCATCATCATCATCATCATCATCATCATCATCATCATCATCACAATCATCATCATCATCATCATCATCATCATCCATACCAACATCATCATCATCATTGATCATCATCATCATCATCATCATCATCATCATCATCATCACCACAATCATCAACATCATCATCAACATACCAATAATCACCATCATCATCACGACTACCAACACCACCGCCACCACCATCATCATTGTCACTATCATCAATGCCACCACTACCACCATTATCATCATCATCATCCCCACCATCATCATTGCCACCACTACTGCCATCATCATCATCAATGCTACCACCACCATCATCATTATCATTACCACAACCTCCATCACCATCATTGCCACAACTATCACCAGCATCATCATCATCATCATAATGATTAAGATCATTTGGGTTCAAATACAAATTTACAAGCTAGGTGACTTTTCTGACCCTGTACGTAGTTTAATTTTTCTAAATATTTGTTTTTAGTTAAAAGAACTGATAGACAGTGGTCTTGACGGTAAATCAGAAGCTACACATTGTTATACAGTATACCTGGATCTCTGTGAAGGTAATCAGTCTTTAGTCTGGAACTGTACAGGTGAAAAACCTTGACCTGTCTGTTTGACCTTTCATTAGGAATATTCATACAGGAGTGTCTTCCCAATACATAGGCAGTGTTAAGATTCACAGTTAATATACATATACATTGCCCATCATTAGTGTTCACATCATATAGATGAAATATGAATTTATGCGTAATCCCTATTACTTAAATTTACTCATCCATATTGAATATTCAAATCAAAGGTCAAGTGGACAGGTCAATGTCGTTTGCCTATAGTTATAGTCCTTCAGCGATATTGTGGCAGAGTGTTTATAAATGTGAAGGAGTCTATAAAATGTCAATGGGAATCATATAAAGCTTATTTTAATAAACAAACAAATACACATACGATAACATGGTATAGTCCGTCAGCGATATTGTGACAGAGTGTTTATAAACATGGATGAGTCTATATAATGTAGATAGCCTAAGATAGGGATAAATAAAGACAGTGTTGATAAATGTATGCATCAAGACATGAATATAAGTATGTATGGTTACGCGGTATAAATACCTATTGGTATATAATAAACTCGCCTGTGTTTATAAACACTCTGCCACAATATCCCTGACAGACTATATTACATGTAATATAGTTTTGTGTAGAATAGATTCGCCCGTGTTTATAAACACTCTGCCACAATATCACTGACAGACTAAAGTGGTGTCATCCTGACCCAGGCTTTAAACAAATAGGGGTCATGTTTTCAAAAATGGGGTTGACATAATAACTTGACCTATTTTGTTTGAAAAGTATTGAAACATCCACATAACTTTGTTAATGCATGTCATATTATGCCTTGCCTAAAAACAGTTTGTTAAGACCAAGAAATAACAAACATACTAATCCATGTCTGAATCACAATCCCAGAAGCAAAGTAAAAACTTTGGAACTGACAAGTTAGGTTAGACAAGTAAACTTAAACCAGGGAAGTGAGCCCGGGTGCTCCAGAAGGGTAAGCACCTCTTGTTTAGCTAGCTATATCTGCCACGTGTGTAATCAAAATTGTATAAGGAACATAGAACTATGAGACATCAAATATATCCAGGGCAGTCCTGGACACAGAGACATCACACTTATCAACAATACTGTGATGACGGCCATAAAACTTTTTGAGGGCCTTGATAAGCCTAGGCTTGCAATATCCCTGAGTCAACCATTTATTTTCAAGCAGCCTACTTCATTGTACAAAGTCCCCGTAGTGGGAACAAGCTCTACCATAGCATATTAATTGGGAAACAAATACACCATAAGCAGGAGAAGCAGGTATATATAATGAATGACAATAGAGCACTGGCCTATATAACAGGATATCCCAGGTACAGTCTTTTGTCCAACCCTGTGTTTTTCTCCTTCCCTGTTACAGTACATATCAGTACTTCAAAATTTATTACTTTATTTTAGTCAGAGGATGGTGGAATGTTCAGTTACATTACTGTAAAAAATTACAGAAGGGTTTTATCTCCGGTCATCCTACCCGACACGAATCCCGAGAAATAGTTTGCCGTTACAGAGTAGTCACACCATCTCCCCGGAAACTGTACAGACGTATCTACATAACATTAAACTAGAGGATTATAACAAAAATAGGTAACATATAAGTCGTGTTCTGATTCACTGAAATTCTGTAAACCTGTTAATTTTCCGAGGAGTACTAATTTTCGCTTATTTCACGGTTGGTTGTTTTGCACAAAAATTAATGCCAAGTGAATATATATATATATTATGCTTATTGTGTTATAGTGCATATTTTAACAACCCGAACATTTAACTAAGCAGATATGTCTAAATTTCCAATATCTCAAAAATAAATAAATACATGTGAAATTAAATACATTTACAGATTTACAGTAATATTATGTGGAAGAGGGAGGGGGGAGTACACTGGTTTACCTATGTCGTGTTCGAAACTTGTTTTTCATAACAGTTTTCTCAGCAATCTTCTAAACACAGCCACTTGAAACTTTGTAGATTCTTTTACTGTAAACATATTTATTTTCCAGATATACTAATTTTCGCCTATTTCACGCTCCTTGTTTTTTTCATGAAAATTAATACAGAGCGAAAATTATATAATGCCTATTATATTTTAACAACACGAAAATTTAACTATGCAGATATTTCTAAATTTCCTTTACCTCGAAAATAAATACACATGAAATTAAATATGTTTACAGTAATTATACCCTGAAAGGTGGGAGGGGGGGGTTACACTGGTTTACCTGTGTCCTTCTGTCCGAAACGAAAATTTTCATAACAGTTTTTTTCAACAACTACTAAACACAGCCATTTGAAATTTTGTAGATTCTTTTACTGATATTGAGGTGGTCAATTGAAGTATCACCGGCCAGGCCCACAATGTTCCACCAAAGGCCACCATCACAATACCAAAGCAGCGTCTAGGCAACTAATGACATTCTAGTGTCAGTGACGTCATTACGCCGCATAATTCAGGCTGAGTTTTCATTCTTTGTGTGTAATTCAAGCTTTGTTGGAACATTGTGGGCGTGGTCAGCAATCCATTAATTCTAAGATGGTTGAGGAAACTAGGGTGCCCAGAGAAATTTATTGACCTTAGGCAAGTGAAATGACAAACTTTCTCATACAAGGATCTGGCCCACATGAGATTTCAACATAGATGCTGAGAACTGCTATAATCTGTAGATGTACAGGTCTAAAGTCATAGCAGTTCTCAGCATCTATGTCAGTGGCCAATGGTCTCTGTTTAAGTCCTAAGTTGATCATATTTAACAATGCATGAATGCAGAAATATTAATGTTATGGCGTTTTGGAGGATTTTTTTTTAGAATGGTCCCATCTGAAAATTAAAAGCATAGAATGAACACTGGTGAGTTGAGTTGAGTAATGGTGTTTAACGTCCCAGTCAAGAATATTTCACTTATATCGAGACATTGCCAGCTATTGGCGAAGGTGCAGAAATTTTGCCTGTGCATTGTGCTGATGGCATTATACAGCAGGGTTCTTTAGTGTGCCAAGCCCACAGTGACACGGGACCTCGTTTATTTTAAGTTCCCATCCGAAAAAACCATGACTTTCATTTCGTAATGCAGAGTGCTTGGCGAAAGAACAGTCACTACCCACTTTCAAGTCTTGGGTCAGACCCGGCCGGGGATCGAACCCACGACCTCCCACTTACGGAGCGAGCACTCTACCAACTGAGCTACGACAGTGGTGTGAGTTGCGTATCATTAACCCAAGTTAGATTGCTTATTTTCCTAGGAATTATGGCCCTTTGAACATAAGTGGTAACCACAAAAAGTACCTGCTGGTGAGATATCCTAAATCACTGAATTTGTTTCTTATTATTTTTGTTGTTTTTTTAGTTTGACCCTGGCTATATGTGATACAGATTCCTTGACTGTATACTACAAAATATCGCCAGGCTTAGTGACACCAGATTCACCGGAAACTGCTGAGAACAAAAAACAAGGGAGAATACACAAATTTAGAAATAAACGACAAAAAATTGCAGAAAGTTTAAATTCATACCTTGACAGTAAACAAACGAGTGAAAGCAACGCAGAACAAACATCCTCGGAAAAGGGTTGATATGGCAACGGTGGCCTAGCATTGAGTTCTGTATTAAATTCCCAGTGATTAAATTCCCTTTGTTTTTCAATTTCCAGTGGAATTATGTTGGAATAAAGTATGTTTAATTATTAAATTAAATTTTAATCAGTAATAATGGTTTTGAAATTTTGTAAACTCATGACATATACTATAGTAATTGATTGATCATAAATGGAGTTTTACATCCCAGTCAAGAATATTTCACTTACCAGTGTACCCAGACCTCACCAGCTAGCCTAGGGTAAAGTGGCAGAATTTTGCCTTTGCAGTGGTTCAGGGAAATGTGCAGGGAGGGTTCTTTAACGTGCAATACCTACCATGACACAAAGCATCAGTTTTTAAGGTCTCATCAGAAGGACCCTGTGATTTTTATTTCTAAATGCAGAGTGCTTGGTGAAAGAACAACCATTACCTATTTTCAAGTCTTGGTCAGACTCGACTGGGGTTCAAACCCACTGCCTTCAACATACAGAGCGAGTACTCTGCCAACTGAGCTACCAAAGTGGTGTGTTAATGCTGTTGGCATGATACATGTATTTGGTACATAGCTTTAACATAAGTATCAGTAACGACTTTTACTTTCTTCAAAATAGGAACAGAGATTTAGTTGTTGAAGGATGTTTAATGTTGCATCAGCAATTTTTCAGCTATTCGTGACGATAACTACTTTAATAATCTCTATGTATTAATCTATGAACAAGTTCGTGTATGCATGTGAAGTGCGGGTGTGTTTTATGGTCTGCCTTGTACCAGCGCACAATCGTGCTGACTTTAGTGCTAGCTCACTAAGTCAGTATGCCGCAGACAAGCGTACCACTCCCCAGTCACGTTATACTGCCACCGAGTGAACCAGTAAAAAAAAGACCAAAGGCAAGGCAACATGTGGTCTGAGCGGGACTCGAACTCATAGCTGTGAGAGTCCCAGGATTTGTAGACTGGCGGCTTATCCATTAAGCCACCGCGGCCTTGATCGATTTAGTGGTGATTGTATGGGGGAATTTTTGGTCATCTACTCCAAAATCGAAGGCTTTGCATGCTTCTTTATTCAAATAATTGGCATGATATTAAGTACAAAGCTTAAGCATGATAATTCACAGGTTGAATTTTAAGTGTGTTTGAGTTGACAGAGTTATGGCCCTTGATAGATTAGAGTTGAGTGATCAATGACATCTTTTGAGAATACATGTACCTCCTTATAACATAAAAATAAAAATGAAAAAATAAATAAATGAATAAAAAACAAAAAATATTTAGTGATATTTATTATTTGTTCTATTTTATAGTTTTTACATAAAAAAGAAAAAATTGAATATTCAGTTGAAACTGCCTTAAAGACCACCTCTATAAAAAGTCACCTGTTTTTAAAGGCCAGTAAAATTTCATCCCAATTGCTGTTCATTCATATCACTTGTATGGGCCACCTGTCCATAAAGGTCACTTTTACAGGTTACCAGGGGTGGTCTTTATAAACAGGTTAGACTGTACACAGCCTTCTTATTATGTGTGTATGGCCGTTTCAACAAATGCTTAATTGTGTGTGTCTGTATTGTTATGGTGGTTGTCTAAAAGGAAAAAAAACCAATGTGAATAAAAATTATTATTACATGTACAGTGCATACCCACGAACGAGGGCCTAACATGCCGGCGCCGGCCTATGGACCACAGTTCTCATTACTGTATGGGTTCGAAGCCCATACGGTAAATTAGTTGCCGAAATTCGGCTGTTCTCTCCGGTTTCCTCTAGTTATTAAAAACCAGGCGATCCCATGAGTCCATAAACTCAATTACTATTGTATTGGATACATATCGGGTGATTAATTTGTCGCTCTTTTTATCTTAAAACATCAAAATGGCAAGGATGTAGATCCGGTGATTGAGAATTCGAAGCTTTGATAACGCTTTTTACGCCTATTCTTCGCAAATGATGCAACTGCCAACGCGATGAACCGCGGCATAATCCATATATCGTTTGTCATTACGCAATTGGCGTTTTCGATCGAAAGGTTGGAAGAAGCGACAAGCTGTAATAAGGATCTTAGACTTTGTCTTTTGTGTTGCAATTACAATTTTGGCCCAAAGTTGGTACACGATGGTCATCATGCGTTGCATTTTGACAGCGTTGGCCCACTATTCAGATCCAATGTTGGTAAAGGAACATAAAATGTGGCCCTTACACTTTGCACCTTGATGATTTTGGCCTTAGACTTACAGTGGAACAACGTTGTAACTCTAACATTATTGTTATATAACGTTGGCCCAACCTTGGGGCAACATTGTAAATCCAATGTTGGAATTACCATGTTGATACAACATTGGACCAACGTAAATCTAACGCCAACTTTCAGTCAACGGTACAACCATATACCAACGTTGGCCTAACGTTGTCATGCTGTCTGGGTAGCGATAATGCAATAACAGAACATCATAATGGGGCGATAACTGAGATCATGCATATGTTCACTATAGATTCTTTACTAACCCGTACAAAGCTTGTAGTCGCAAATCGGGCACCAATTTTCATCGAATGTCGGGCAGCCCTTTGGACAATCCTTTGGGAGGCCGGCACAGCCTGTAAAACATAAAATAATACTCGAGGAGTGATTGGTTTGTTAATTAAATGTGTTTTACGTCCCAGTCAAGAATATTTGACCTAAAGGTGAAGTGAAAGAAATTTTGACACGACGACGATTTACACTTCTCGTCCACCACATCATCTGGACAGATCTGATCTAATAATAATTTGTTTCGCAGTTAATCGCTATTGTAAATCTTGATCCTACTGCGGGATCCTGATAAAACGTAACAAACTGCTCACAAAAAAATGTTAACTCCGGGGTATTGTAGACCTAAGTTTATCAGGTCCCTCAAAAAGTTTCAGTGACGTCATCAGATGATAACATGTCTAGACCTTCCATAGTTCCACGTTCCTTTCTTCCCATTTTGATAACACACGTGGCGTATGTGGCTAGCTAAACAGGAGCTGCTAACCCTTCCGTAACACCCGGTCTCACTTCCCTTGAAGAAGTTCACGACGTGATTAGCAAAATTTTACATTCAGTTTGAAACTTTTTACTTTGCTTTTTGGAATGAGTTTTGAACATGGATCGCTATGTTTAATTTGTTTTAATTTCTAATTCTAATTTAATTATAACAGACATACACAACAAATATGTTGTTGTCCCAGCTGATAGGGCTTCCAACAACATTATTCTCGTTTGTAAGAGATTCCTCCTTGAATGTCTTATTTAGTAGCTTGGTTTAGATAGAAAATCAAATAACTCTACATATAGTAGAACTAATTTTACTAATTCTTTCCTACCATAGGGGAGTTCTTGTGCTTTTCGGTATCAATCTTAAAGCAGAAGATCTTGATCTTCCTTACTTGTATTGGATTCCTAAACTCCATAAATATCCATACCAGAGGCGTAGCTGGGGTGTTTATGATGTGGACGCCTAAATAGGGCACGGGGTTTGGGGGCCGCCATGATGCGAATTTTCGGCCCTCCTGGGCGCTATTTATCAGAATTTTTTTTTAATCATATGCTATGCTGTGGTAGTTTTTGTCGTTCTTTTGAGGACTGGTTCATTCTTAAACCTGAAGACGAGGTACAAGGTGATCTGATATTGTATGGCATAAGCACTACGAAAACAACACTCAATAATTGAGAAAGTCAAGTTAAAACGGGAGTTCACTTAATGTAGTGGTGAGGTTAAACGGAGGAGAAGAAATATATTTGTAAACGAAACGATGTGGACGTTTTTGCGTACAAACGTACGCCTGGCTACGCCCCTGCATACAAGGAAAGATATATAGCATGTTCAGCTAAATGTACTACTTAATCAATATCGGTAACTCTAACACAAATTTTGACAATCGTCAAAGATCGTCTTCATTCTTATTTAGAAAAAGTATATTTTGCATCTGGCATCAACCAAATGTAGATTCTTAAAAAAATTTAAAGAATTACCTGAACATCTTGCTTCTAATACTTTATCTCATGTAAAAAGTATAAAAACATTTGATTTTCTACACATTACCATGTTTACACTATTATCCCTCATTCTAAATTGAAAGAACGTCTTAAAGAAATTATTCACTTATTCTTTCTTTTACTGGGCAAAAACGGTAGGCCAAGATACAAATATCTGGTACTTAACAGGGATTCTGGTTATTTTGTCTAGCATCATACGGATTCCAAACAAAAATATACTGAAGATACCATCAACACAATGTTGAATTTTTTGATAGATAACACATTTGTTGTGTTTGGTAATATAATTTTCCAGCAAACAGACGGTATACCAATGGGTATAAACTGTGTACCATTGCTTGCTGATTTGTTTCTTTATTCTTATGAAGGAGAATTTATGCAGAACCTTGTTAAATCTGGAGAGAAGACTGTCGCCAAATCATTCAACTCAACATACAGATATATAGATGACGTTCTGTCGCTTAACAATCCTAAATTTGGAGATTATGTCAATGTCATCTATCCTAGTGAGTTTGAAATAAGATACGACCAATTCCTCTTCATATTTAGAATTATACCTGAATTAGATATATATATATTACTAGAAAAGGCTGCAATTGAAACTTTTTCATAAACGTGACGACTTCAATTTTTCTATTGTCAATTTTCCTTTCCAGCTTCTCCTGCTTATGGTGTATTTGTTTCCCGATTAATACGCTATGGCAGAACTTGTTACCACTACGGGGACTTTGTACAACAAAGCAGGCTGCTTGCAAATAAATTGTAGACTTGGGGATATTGCAAGCCTAGGCTTATCAAGGCCCTCAAAAAGTTTTATGGCCGTCATCACATTATTGTTGATAAGTTATATATTTCTGTGTCCAGGATTGCCCTGGATGTATTTGACGTCTCATAGTTCCATGTTCTTTTCACACAGTTTTGATTGCACACGTGGTGGGTGTAGCTAGCTAAACAGGAGGTGCTTACTTTTACGTAGCACCCGGTCTCACCTTCGTGAAAGAATTTCACGACGTGTTTTACTTAATTTCTCATTTTCAGAGTTTTTACTTTGCATTTTTAGGATTGTGTTTTGGACATGGATTGGTATATTTTATTTGTTTTTGATATACCTGCCGACGTTGAAGGAAGCGTCGACGTCGACGTAAGTTTTGTTGTTGTCCGTACTATTGTTGGTTGTGTTGTGGATGTTGATCTTCGAGTTGATGATTTCAGGTAAGCTGTTGCCATTTTTGTTGTTGTGGTCGATTGTATCGTTGGCGTCATCAATATTTGATTTTTTGTCAATTTTAGATAAGTTGTTGGTAATGGTGTCGTTGTTGATGTCGATGGTGTCGTTGTTGATGTCGATGGTGACGTTAGCGATGTCGATGTTGGAGTGGACGATTTCAGGTAAGCCGTTGACAGTTGTGATGTCGTTGTCGATCGTCTCTTTGGCGATGTCAGTTTTTCTGTACTCACTGATAATTGCGATATAGTCGACAACTGGGGTGTCGTCTTCATTGCCGATGTCGTTACAGTCGACAACTGGGGTGTCGTCTTCATTGTCGATGTTGTTTCTGGTTCTGTGTACAAAATTCATAATAATGTATTAATGTGAAAATCGGTAACAAATTTTAAACTTTCCTAACGGTGGTGAGAATGCCAGCAATTTGCCGTCGACAATTGCAGTAGAACATTTCTTTTACCAAAAACCTCACTTCGTGGTTTGGTAATTAAGGGTGCGACTCCCGCTTGGTAAAATAATTTGTAACAAACATTGTTGACTCTGTACTTGAAAACATTATAAAACTCGCCGATTTCCTCTTTTTGACATACACACATTCTCTTCTAAAAATCTGCTAAGATTTTGACAATACCAGCTAAATAGGGAGTATAGACAGATGAATACATGTTTTAATTTTTTCTCTCTCAACTTGCTACCTGTGACAATATCGGCTGAACATGGGGCATGGACAGATCATGTTATAACTGCTCTCTCTCTCTCTCTCTCTCTCTCTCTCTCTGAATATATTTTCTTCATTTATAAGAATGTATCCCAACATTGTCTCTCTCCTGATAGCCCCCCCCCCCACTCTCTCAACTTACTACATATTTCACAGAGCCTGTGACAATACCGGCTAAACATTGGATACGGACATATCATATGTTTTAACTGCGGATTACACAGTTTTGGATCATCTACACAAGGTCTGGAATCTCTGGACTCAAGTATAAATCTTTTTGACCCTGAAATTTTAAAAAAGGTAACATAAAATTAAAATTCAACTAGGGCTGTAAAAAGCCCATTACTCAGCAGTCTTTCGGATGAGGCTCAAAACCGAGGGACCTTGTCTAAGTGTACGCTAACGACACCTCTGTAGAGTGCTAAAAAGAGTAGGTCATCTGTGACAGCTACAGAGGACGCTTACAACTAGAAGCCAAATACACGTGCTTTTGAATTGCTGCCTCTTACCGCCCTAACTTCGTATTCAACTAACTTTTTTTATAAATGAGAATGTCTGTCATTGCTGTCATATTGTTATTTATTTTAATTTACTGAATAAAACATTTTTAAAAAATATCATATTATAAATATTTTGAATTTTCTGAATAAAGTATTAGAAAAAAATGTTATTTTATAAAATTTTAATATTTCAGCATATTATTTTTATATGACAGTGCGTTTTCTATCGGCAGGCACTCCGGATCCGGCGAGGTATGGATAGCTACTAGTGACCGAAAAGCCGCCGAGAGATAGATAAAAACTGCCGAGATGGGCTGCCGTATCCGTACTGTCATATACCATTTTTTTAAATTTAATTATAAAATACATTCAAAAATGGTATATAGGATGTGTCCGACTCACGATCGAAAACGTACTTTCGGGATTTTCGGAACTTTTCCACTCTTATCCGTATGTTATCCACCGTGGTAAATAAAATAAACATCCTAGGTAACCCAATAGCCATTGCCATCAGTTATGTTTGACTTCCCAAAGCTTTATCAGCGTGGTATGGGCCCGAGCTTATAGTGGGTGTCCGACTCACGATCACTTTACCCTACCATTTATTTTAATGTATTTTATGTTCCTTGCTTGTTTGTATTGTATTTGTTTGTCAAAATCTGTCATCTGATTATATGACAATAAAGTTTGAATTGAATTGAATTTATGATTAAATTAAAAAAATTGTATATGACAGTACTAATTCGTTAGCTTTGTGTTAAATTTTTTACCGTGAGGTCTGTACGGTATTTTGATTTTTGTTACTTACCGAAACAGACTGAAATAATCAACAATAACCAAGTGTCTGAAAAACAAAGAATAAATACAATGTTAATTATATTCTGACTGAGTGGTTCGGTCAGGTTGGTTGGTTGAATGTTACCCTTCCGGAGCATCCGGCCTCACTTCCCTGGTGGAAGTTCACGTGTCTAAGCTAACCTGTCAGTTCCAAAGTTTTTACTTTGCTTCTGGATTGTGATTGGGCATGGATTAGTATGTTAGCAATTTTTCAGCTATTCGCGACGTGAACTATTTTATTACTCTCTGTGGATTAATCTATGAACATGTGTATGCATGTGAAATACGAGTGTGTTGTATGGTCTGCCTTGTACTAGCGCGCACTTAGGGCGACTTTGACGTGCTAGCTCACAGAGTCACTACGCCGCAGACAAGCGTACCACTCCACCCAATACATTATACTGATACCAGGTGAACCAGTAAAGACCAACGGCAAGGGTAATTAACTTTCCCAAATGTGGACCAAGCGCGACTCGAACTCACAGCGACGAGAGACCCTGGATTTGAAGACTGACGTCTTATCCATTAGGCCACTGCGGTCAGACCTTTCACAAATTACAGGTTGTTGGTTCAAACACGAGCACTGTTTCAACACACAGATGAAGCTTTAATCGTCTCCAGGTCTCACTTACAGTACAGGCCTGTCGAAAGTTAAACACTAAGCTAACACATTATGGTCAGGCTTAATTGACAGCTCATTCCGTCTCTAGATAGCTATGGGTAGTTTCAACTATCCTTGTCTCGGCATCTTTTTGGACACTTAGTGTGATATATCAGCCACTTAGCAGCCGAATCTAGACTCTTTTTATGTTACCCATGTGTTTTACTTTTGACTGGCCTTTATTGTACGGCTTTCTATGCCCAGGGGCCGAGCTATCTGCCATAACAATGAGAGTTGTCCACTGAGTGATTTCATAAGTGTTCGGGATTAAACACGAGCACTGTTTCAACACACAGATAAAGCCTTTATCGTCTCCAAGCCCAGGCCGAGTTATCTGCCATAACAATGGGAGTGGTTCACACAGAGTGATTTCATAAGTTTAGTAGTACAGTTGCAATTATATCGTCATAATTAAGGGTGCAACATTGGTCATTATTATTATTGCATTGTGTATTATTATTATTATAATGAATGTTATTTTGTGTTTTCTTTAATTAATATTATATATATATATATATATATATATATATATATATATATATATATATATATATATATATATATATATATATAATGTACTCTGACTAAGGAGAGGACTTATATAGGCAATTCCTGCTGTCCAATCCTTTTCAAAATATTGAATAAAATATTGTTTAAATTATTAAGTTTTTGGGATTAAACACGAGTACTGTTTTGTCATATTTTATAATGCTATTGTCATATCATTGTCAGACTTGATGCCTTCTAGGCCGAACGGATTCTCTAAATATGCATTTGGTTATCTCTCAAAGTCTAATTAATTGTTTTTGTTTCCGGACAACCATTGTTTTGAAACAAGAAATGGTCAAAGTCAGATTTTGATGATGGTAAATTTGGGAAACCAAATTGGCGACTAAAAAAACAAATGGTGAATCAAAATTTAAGTTGTCACGACTTCTATTTTAGGTGCGACCATGAGCCCTGAATAATATAACCCCGGGTTAAACCCATATGCAACCAAAAAAAGTATCCACCAATGGTTCTAAAAAGACTAGAGCTCTTGAAAACAAGCACAGAAGCTCAAATACACTTAAATTAATTTTGAAATACTTACAAACAATTTGCATCTTCAAACATAAAACGTATAACGTATAAAATATTTAATTTCTACTTTTATCGGTAAGGATTATTATTTATAGGCCCACGTGCTGTTGACTAAACTTTTTATCATTTGAAGTCAGTCACTAACCGATTACAGAATCAAAAGGCAGATGTGCGACATTTATGTGAGGCGATGACGTCACACGCAAGTCTCTGTCTGTTTTCCCTATAAGATTATTGCCATATTGGTTAACATCAACAGCCTATCAACACGAGATACTGGTCCCAGTAAATGACGTCACGCGTCTCCGATTAGATAATTTGTTTATATCAGCAATCTATCAGCATGAGATACTGATCCAAGACTATGACGTCACGCGTTAACCAATGTCTATTTCCCCGATTAAATGATTTGCTGTTTTGTCACCAGACATCGCGAGGGTGTTTGAAGACTGTTTTGTTTTTCTGATACGCAAAATCTTGTCGGGTTTCCTCATCTGACAGTCTTTCTAAAAGTAGATGAGTCATAATCTTTAAAACTGGCAAAGAAAGTACGCGAACTTCCTCCAGGAATGACAGGCTAGGTGCTCTGGAAGAGTAAGCACCTCCTGTTTAGCTATCTACACCTACCACGAGTAAAATCGATATTGAAAATGAAAAAAAACCCATGAATTTAGGAAAATAGATGGATGAAGAGCTGTCGAGATATGGATAACTAGTGACCGAGAGATATCATACTAATCCATGTCCAAATTACAATTCAGAAGCAAAGTAAAATCTTTGTAACCGATAAGTCAGGTTAGACACGTGAACTTCCACCAGGGAAGTGAGGCCAGGTGCTCCAAAGGGATAAGCACCACCAGTTTAGCTAGCTACACCCGCCACGTGTGTAATCGAGTGTAATCAAAATTGTGTGAAAGGAACATGGAACTATGGGACGTCAAATATATCCAGGGCAATGTAACTTTTCGTGGCCGTCATAATCAAAAACTAATATACTAATATATGTCCGAATCACAATCAAGAAGCAAAGTAAAATTTTTGGAACCGGCAAGTCGGGTTAGACACGGAAACTTACACCAGGGAAGTGAGGTCGGGCAGCTACCTAAAAAACTATATAACTATGGCAACGAGAGACCGAGATGAACTGCACACGAATTTGTTAGCTTACATTTTTACCTCCAACTTGCCTTAAAGGACACCTCTATACAAAATAAGTGGGAGGTTGTGGGTTCGATCCACGGCCGGGTCTGACTCAAGACTTGAAAGTGGGTAGTGACTGTTCCTACGCCAAGCACTCGGCATCACGAAATGAAAGTCACGGTTCTTTCGGATGGGAACTTATAATAAACGAGGTCCCGTGTCACGGTTGGCGTGGCACGATTAAGAACCCTGTTGTATAATGCCATCAGCGCAACGCACAGGCAAAATTTCTGCACCTTCGCCTATAGCTTGCGACGTCTCGATATAAGTGAAATATTCTTGACTGGGACGTTAAACACCATTACTCAACTCTATACATAAAGGCCACCTGCTTATAAAGGCCAGAAATATTGTATCCCAATTGTTCTTTATTCATATTTGAACCTGTATATAAAGGCCACCTACCTATAAAGGCCACTTTTACCAATTCCCCCGAGTGGCCTCTATAGACAGGTTTGACTGTACTGTGTAGCGTACCTTGTTGCTTTCAGTCGCAAATTTTTTTTTCTATCGGACCATTTCATTTACACTGCATGCCAGTAAAAAGTTTAACGTTGAGCTAAGGGAACGACTGGAAGCTCGGCTGCTAATATATGGATGCCAGTCAAAAGTTTAACGCTGAGCTAAGGAAACGACTGGAAGCTCGGCTGCTAATATATGGATGCCAGTCAAAAGTTTAACTCTGAGCTAAGGGAACGACTGGAAGCTCGGCTGCTAATATATGGATGCCAGTCAAAAGTTTAACGCTGAGCTAAGGAAACGACTGGAAGCTCGGCTGCTAATATATGGATGCCAGTCAAAAGTTTAACTCTGAGCTAAGGAAACGGCTGGAAGCTCGGCTGCTAATATATGGACCGCTAGTTACCGAATAAGTACCAAGAAATATTAGTTTTCCAGTAAATTGAAAAGAAAATCCACAAAAACGGATATATTGTAATATTCGCGGACTTATGAAACGGACTTTAATCTCAAATATATATATTGTTTTAGGCATGATTTTTGCAGATTTTTGCATTAATTTTTGATGGTATAAGAAGCGAATATAAATACACTGCGAATAAAATTAATCTAACAGCATATTATTAGTTACACAGTGATTTATAATTAGTGACCTAATACGGAAATTTATCCCACCTCAGATAAATACCTTTATTCCCATTGGTCAATTAGTAATATTAGGTCACTAGTGATTATATCCCGTGTCTCCAAAAATACTCAGTCATGCGCAAATAGTCTGCAGCCCGAATGGCGTCGCCAAAGCAGTTGGCTGTTTCTGCAGATGCGCTAGTTAATGTTTCGACATTTTGATCTTCGGTGGGATAATCGCGTCGCCCGATAAAATTTAAATGACTCCACAAGGGAGATAATCACTAGTGACCTAATATAACCCCATTAATATAAGGCCACTGATTGACCAATAGGAATAAAGGGTGGAGTATCATAAGAAATACTATTTCGAAATTACGAAATATTGTACAGATGTCACCTTACGGGTTGCACATGTCACCTTACGGACCGCACTAGTCACCTTACGGGTTGCACATGTCACCTTACGGACTGCACATGTTACCTTACGGGCTGCACATGTCACCTTAAGGTCACCGTAATATTCGCTATTTATACAAATCATTCCGTCCAATGTAACACCAACATTATTGATATTACAAAGAATTATTAATGCCTTGATTGGTTTATAAACGATTGATTTCCCATATGTCCTTGGCAATCGTCATGTTGCTTAGCAACGGTAATAACAAATAGATGAATACACAGTACAGACCTATCGAAAGTTTAATACTGAGCATGTGTAAAGGAGTCGATGGTTAGGTGTCACGTGATGGAGATATGGAGCTAAGGGAACGACTGGAAGCTCAGCTGCTAATATATGGATGCCAGTCAAAAGTTTAACGCTG
This sequence comes from Anadara kagoshimensis, assembly GCA_021292105.1. NCBI lineage: Eukaryota > Metazoa > Mollusca > Bivalvia > Arcoida > Arcidae > Anadara > Anadara kagoshimensis. Next base: position 35,471,733 of record CM037868.1, read on the forward strand.
AGCTAAGGAAACGACTGGAAGCTCAGCTGCTAATATATGGATGCCAGTCAAAAGTTTAACGCTAAGCTAAGGGAACGACTGGAAGCTCAGCTGCTAATATATGGATGCCAGTCAAAAGTTTAACGCTGAGCTAAGGAAACGACTGGAAGCTCGGCTGCTAATATATGGATGCCAGTCAAAAGTTTAACGCTAAGCTAAGGGAACGACTGGAAGCTCAGCTGCTAATATATGGATGCCAGTAAAAAGTTTAACGCTAAGCTAAGGAAACGACTGGAAGCTCGGCTGCTAATATATGGATGCCAGTCAAAAGTTTAACGCTGAGCTAAGGAAACGACTGGAAGCTCGGCTGGCTGCTAATATATGGATGCCAGTCAAAAGTTTAACGCTAAGCTAAGGGAACGACTGGAAGCTCAGCTGCTAATATATGGATGCCAGTAAAAAGTTTAACGCTAAGCTAAGGAAACGACTGGAAGCTCAGCTGCTAATATATGGATGCCAGTAAAAAGTTTAACGCTAAGCTAAGGGAACGACTGGAAGCTCAGCTGCTAATATATGGATGCCAGTCAAAAGTTTAACGCTGAGCTAAGGGAACGACTGGAAGCTCGGCTGCTAATATATGGATGCCAGTCAAAAGTTTAACGCTGAGCTAAGGGAACGACTGGAAGCTCAGCTGCTAATATATGGATGCCAGTCAAAAGTTTAACGCTGAGCTAAGGGAACGACTGGAAGCTCAGCTGCTAATATATGGATGCCAGTCAAAAGTTTATCGCTGAGCTAAGGGAACGACTGGAAGCTCGGCTGCTAATATATGGATGCCAGTCAAAAGTTTAACGCTGAGCTAAGTAAACGGCTGGAAGCTCGGCTGCTAATATATGGACCGCTAGTTACCGAATGAGTACCAAGAAATATTAGTTTTCCAGTAAATTGAAAAGAAAATCCACAAAAACGGATATATTGTAATATTCGCGGACTTATGAAACGGACTATATATATTGTTTTAGGCATGATTTTTGCAGATTTTTGCATTAATTTTTGATGGTAAAAGAAGCGAATATAAATACACTGCGAATAAAATTAATCTAACAGCATAATATTAGTTACACAGTGATTTATAATTAGTGACCTAATACGGAAATTTATCCCACCTCAGATAAATACCTTTATTCCCATTGGTCAATTAGTAATATTAGGCCACTAGTGATTATATCCCGTGTCTCCAAAAATACTCAGTCATGCGCAAATAGTCTGCAGCCCGAATGGCGTCGCCAAAGCAGTTGGCTGTTTCTGCAGATGCGCTAGTTAATGTTTCGACATTTTGATCTTCGGTGGGATAATCGCGTCGCCCGATAAAATTTAAATGACTCCACAAGGGAGATAATCACTAGTGACCTAATATAACCCCATTAATATAAGGCCACTGATTGACCAATAGGAATAAAGGGTGGAGTATCATAAGAAATACTATTTCGAAATTACGAAATATTGTACAGATGTCACCTTACGGGTTGCACATGTCACCTTACGGACTGCACATGTCACCTTACGGACTGCACATGTCACCTTACGGGCTGCACGTGTCACCTTAAGGTCACCGTAATATTCGCTATTTATACAAATCATTCCGTCCAATGTAACACCAACATTATTGATATTACAAAGAATTATTAATGCCTTGATTGGTTTATAAACGATTGATTTCCCATATGTCCTTGGCAATCGTCATGTTGCTTAGCAACGGTAATAACAAATAGATGAATACACAGTACAGACCTATCGAAAGTTTAATACTGAGCATGTGTAAAGGAGTCGATGATAGGTGTCACGTGATGGAGATATGGATAAATAGTAACTGAGAAACCGTCGAGAAATGTTTAACAGATGTTGAAAATTGCCGCGAGATAGATTCCGAAAAACTGCCGAGATATCGTTAACGAGGGACCGAGATTAGTTGCCGACTCGACATTTATTCGTTGGCTTAGTGTTAAACTTTTCGACAGGTCTGTACCTCATCAAATTTTATTTTAATTTTACCTAGATTAAAGATTGATACACCAGAATCAAATAGTTGTGGTGGTTCTGAAAACTATGTGAGAATCCGTAATGCTCTGGTGAGAGCACGGGAGAATTAGTCGAGTTGTAACAAGACGTGGTATTATTTTTGGAGTCTATAGGCGTATTGGTTTTCGGTTAACTAAAACCAAAGTGCAGTGGCTTTGGTTCCATTTTTAAAAAACTACCTTCTGCCTTTTAAATTGAAAAAATGGAAGTTCTGAAAAACAATTAAATGAATTATGACATGCTTGCAATAGCTTAGGACCATCATTGCAAATATGTTATATTGTGACAATACCTAACACTTTATGCTAGTTTATCGCTGTTGTTTTTGGAATTGTAGTGTCAAATTTCGAAAATTTTAGTCATTTTCTCGAGTGGAAACTACCTTAATGTGAAAATTAAGCAAAATCACGAAAGTGCTGCCGTTTAGCAAAACATGAAATGTTTTTTTTGTACTGAAAGAGAATACTTTAAAAAGATATTATTGCCGACGAAACAGTGTTTAGTAACGAGGATTCAAGATGCAAATGAATATGAAATATTTCACGCATATATATACAATGTTTGTATTAATTTAGAATTTGACTGGAATTTGGACATGTATGTGCTCCAATTTTCTGTAAATATTTTATTTATGTTCTAAAATGAAAGAGTTAGGAATGTAACCGAGATATATGGAATAAACCACGCTAATATACGGATTTTATTTTAATTATGAAAAAGGGGGAATAAGACATCCTTCGATTTACCGTAAATAGTTCATTTATGTGCTAAAACGGATGGGATATTAAAATTTAACAGCTAAATTGATCTTCAGTATTTCACGCAAGTATACGGATTTTGTTTCCTCAGACTTAACGTATTTTTTCATTTTACAAAAAATGGTATAGGAATTCAATTCTAACTTAATGTGAAATATTTTCACGCATATATATAAGGATTTTGTATTCAAAAACATTTTTTGGAATTAGGAAATACTTATATTTGCCGTAAATAAATCATGCATGTACTAAAATGGATGGTATAGTGATGCAATTTTATATTAAATATTTTCACGCATATTTACGGATTTTATTTGAGTTAAAAAGTGATTTGAGACATCGTACAATAAATAGTTCATGTATTTACTAAAATGGATGTCATAGAAACTCAATCAACAAATGCTTCGAACTTTAAATGGAATGAGTCACATGTAGTCATTAACACAGATTTTGTATTTATTCACAAAACATTTTGCATACTTGGAGGATTAATCTTGCCAATTCTTTGTTACGTAACATGTATTTCCAATATGTTTGTGGTGTATGTTTTCACAAGGAAAAGATTAAGAAATTCCACTTCGGTTTTTCTTGTTGCCTTGACGATATCAGACTCTTTTAAGGGTATATTTGTCAGTGGATTGAATCCGTTTATTTATGCTACATTTGACGCGGAAATTCCACTAACCTATCCCCTCTGTCTGGTACTATCAACTGTGACCAGTTTCTCCCTTGTTTTTCACTCTATTTCCATTCTAATCACTGCAAGTTTAGCTATACAGAAGTTTATTGTTCTCCAGTTTCCATTTCGAGGTCCGCAGTTTTGCACCGTGAAAAATGCATACAAATTATTATTAATTTTATGTTTAATTAGTTTATCAGCTTGTCTGCCAGACATAACTGTTACTTTAATAAGAGAATTCAAAACTTACCTTCCTTTACGTGATGTTAACTCCTCGTTCGCTAATTATTATCCCAGCGATACGTGCGTTTCGTTGAATTTCGACCCCGTGATTTACCACCCTTTGATTCTTATCATTCTAACTATGACAATGGGAACAATCGACTTGATTTTTTGTGTTATTATTTCTCTAACAGCTGTATATTTGATCGTGAAAATTAATATGAAAAGAATGAAAAAAGCTCGGACCCCAAATACGCAGGAAGACCGATCAAAACGGCGGACAACCGTTATGGTTATATTTTTGGTAATACAATTTATCATTTCGGAAATCCCCGTATCGATATATGTCTTGTGTTCTTGGATCAAATCACAGCTCTGTGTAAATATACGGTATTATATCGAGAGTATGACCCCTGACCCGTACTGGGTTTTGTTTCCGACGTGTTATCAAGTTTGTTCATTTTGCAATATTTGGATTTACATTGGAATGAGTGATGAATTTAGATCCTTATTCTTGACCTTTGTATCACGAAGAAAAAGCGGGTAAATATTAGGACCAGTAGCTCAAAGATTGATTAGTTTAAGCACAAATTTAAAACATCTATAAAACTTAAGATATCATTATGAAAATAATATTCTATAATAATGTGCTTTAATTTTGAGAAATTCTATCCACTTTGGACATTTTGAACTTTAATGTCACAACATATTTTAAATAATAGGAAATTCTAATTTTACAATAGTTTTGCAAAAGTTACAAATAATGCAATAAAATGGTTTTGGCAAAATTGTCAAATTTATCTTTTGGTTTTTATGTTACTTCCGTATACTGTTTTTAGATACTTCCAGCACAGGGGACCCAAATAGTACGTAATCAAAAACAAACATACTTATCCATTTCCGAATCACAATCCAGAAGCAAAGTAAAAACTTTGGAACTGACAAGTTAAGTTAGACACGTGAACCTCCACCAGGGAAGTGAGGCCGGGTGCTCCGGAAGGGTAAGCACCTCCTGTTTAGCTAGCTACACCCGTCACGTGTGTAATCAAAATTGTGTGAAAGGAACATGGAACTATGAGACGTCAAATATATCCAAGGCAATCCTGGACACAGAGACATCAAACTTATCAACAATACTGTGATGACGGCCATAAAACTTTTTGAGGGCCTTGATAAGCCTAGGCTTGCAATATCCCTGAGTCAACAATTTATTTGCAAGCAGCCTACTTCGTTGTACAAAGTCCCCGTAGTGGGAACAAGCTCTACCATAGCGTATTAATTGGGAAACAAATACACCATAAGCAGGAGAAGCAGGTATATTGCTGCATAAAAAAGGAAAGTTGACAATAGAAAAATTGAAGTCATCACGTTTGTCATAAAGTTTCAAATGTAGCCTTTCTTGTGCGTCATAATTCAGGTATAAGTCTAAATATGAAGCAGAACTTGAGGAATCATTCGTGTCTTTTATTTCAAGCTCACTAGGATAGATGACATTTACATAGTCTCCAAATTTAGGATTGTTAAGAGACAGAACGTCATCTATGTATCTGTATGTTGAGTTGAATGATTTGGCGACAGTTTTCTCTCCAGATTTAACAAGGCTCTGCATAAATTCTGCTTCGTAAGAATAAAGAAACAAATCAGCAAGCAATGGTGCACAGTTTGTACCCATTGGTATACCGATTGTTTGCTGAAATACTATATTACCAAACACAACAAATATGTTATCTATCAAAAACTCTAACATTTTGTTGATGGTATCTTCAGTATATTTTTGTTTGGAATCCGTATGATGCTTGACAAAATAACCAGAATCCCTGTTCAGCACCAGATATTTGTATCTTGGCTTACCGTTTTTGTAGAAGAAAGACAAGTGAATAATTTCTTTAAGACGTACTTTCAATTTAGAATGAGGGATTGTGGTGTATAGTGTAGAAAAATCAAATGTTTTTATACTTTTTACATGAGATAAAGTATTAGAAGCAAGATGTTCAAGTAATTCTTTAGAATTTTTTAGAATCCACATTTGGTTGATTCCAGATGTAGAATATACTTTTTCTGAATAAGACTGAAGACCATCTTTGACGATTGTCAAAATTTGTGTTAACAGATACACGGCTCCGTGTTTTATACAGAGTGTTTATGATAAAAAAAATTAATAGATACACATCCGATATTGTAAAAGAATGCAAAATGAGGCTGTTTATAATATTTAAGCAAGTGAATTACTTTTGAAATGCTTTAGTTATTGACGTAGAAAAATATGGTAAACTAGCAGCCTAAAAATGGCAGTGCCTAAAAACCGAGAGTTTTGAAGACATAAAATTCGAGGTTGCAAATATTTAGCGTGGATTTGCAGAAAAACAAATCGGTTGACATTTGAATTTTTTCAATAGTATTTGAGAACACTATATTTTCTTTCAGGAAACATTTTTTTTTAAAAATCTATCGATCTGATTTGATTTGTGATTTTATTTTGGATTTTTATTGAAATCTGGCCCTTGATTTCGGCTCCCCGCTGTTTCATCATAGTAAATTTGAGTCGGAAGTATACGGGCTCGGTACAATTCACTATTGCATACAAATAATTCTTCCCATCGCATCGACTATATTAGCAAAATAATTATCAATACCGTGATTGGATCATAAAATTGATTTCCCATATGTCCTTGTCAACTGTCATGTTGCTCAGCAACGTTAATAACAAATAGATGAATACACAGAACAGACCTGTCGAAAGTTTAATACTGAGCATGCGCAAAGGGGTCGCAGGTCAGCTGCCACGTGATCCAGATACCGGGAAACTGTAGAGAGATAGTTAACAGATGGTGAAAATTGCTGAGAGATAGATTCCCAAAAAGCTGCCAATATAAAGGACAACGAGGTACCGAGATTAGCTGCCGACTCGACATTCATTCGTTGGCTAAGTGTTAAACTTTTCGACAGGTCTGTACCTCATCAAATTTTATTTTAATTTCACCTGAATTCAAGATTGATACACCAGAATAAAAAAGATGTGGTAATTGGACAAACTTTGTTAGAACTCGAAATGATTCGTCAGATAAAGCTACAACAGGCCTAGGATCAGTCGAATTGTAACGAGTCCAGACGTGGTATTAATTTTGGAGTCTATAGGCTTATTGGTTTTCGGTTAACTAAAACCCAAATTGCAGTGATTTTGTTTCATTTTCTAAAAACTACCTTCTGCCTTTTAAATTGGAAAAAAATGAAGTTCTGAGACTACTAAATGAATCGTGACATGCTTGCAATAGCTTAGGATCATCATTGCAAATATGTTATATTATGACAATATCTAACATTGTGTTGTAGGAAAGGGCAACTATATTTAATTGCTAGTTTATCGCTGTTGTTTCGAGGATTGTAGTGGTCAAATTTGGAAAATTTTAGTAATATGTTTTCGAGGAGAAACTTTCTTAATTTGATAATAATATAACTACATTTAATTTGCTAGTTTATCGCTGTTGTTTCGAGGATTGTAGTGGTCAAATTTGGAAAATTTTAGTAATATATTTTCGAGGAGAAACTTCCATAATTTGATAATAATTTTAGGCAAGCAAAATCACGGAAATGGTACAGTTTAGCAGAACGTGGAATGTTTTTTTTTTGTACTGGAAGAGATGAAACTTTAAAAAGAAATTAATGCCAATGAAACAGGGTTTAGTTTTGTATTAGAAGAAACGAGGACTCAAGATACAAATGATTCTTACATTATAAGGAATATTTCACGCATGGTTACAGAGTTTGTATTAATTCAGAATTTGATTGGAATTTGGACATGCATGTGATTCAATTTTCCGTAAATAGTCCATTTATACTTTTCAAAAAATTCTTGGAGTAGAAAGGATGGTATAGAAAATAAATTCTAACTTAAAATGAAATATTTTTACGCATATATACGGAATTTGTATTCAAAAACATTTTGGAATAAGGACATACTTATATTTGCCTAAAATAGTTCATGCATGTACTAAAATGGATGGTATAGTGATGCAATTTTAACTTTATATCTAATATTTTCACGCATATTTACGGATTTTATTTAAGTTAAAAAATGATTTGGGACATCGTACCGTAAAAAGTTCATGTATGTACTAAGATGCATGTCATAGAAACTCAATCAACAAATGCTTCTAACTTTAAATGGAACGAGTCACATGTAGTCATTAACACAGATTTTGCATTAATTCACAAAATATTTGGTATACATGGAGGATTAATCTTGCCAATTCTTTGTTACGTAACATGTATTTCCAATATGTTTGTGGTGTATGTTTTCACAAGGAAAAGATTAAGAAATTCCACTTCGGTTTTTCTTGTTGCCTTGACGATATCAGACTCTTTTAAGGGTATATTGGTCAGTGGATTGAATCCGATTATTTACGGTGCATTCGACGCGGAAAATCCACTATCCTATCCCCTCTGTCTGGTACTATCAACTGTGACCAGTGTCTCCCTTGTTTTTCACTCTATTTCCATTCTAATCACTGCAAGTTTAGCTATACAGAAGTTTATTGTTCTCCAGTTTCCATTTCGAGGTCCGCAGTTTTGCACCGTGAAAAATGCATACAAATTATTATTAATTTTATGTTTAATTAGTTTATCAGCTTGTCTGCCAGACATAACTGTTACTTTAATAAGAGAATTCAAAACTTCTGTTCCTTTACGTGATGTTAACTCCTCGTTCGCTAATTATTATCCCAGCGATACGTGCGTTTCGTTGAATTTCGACCCCGTGATTTACCACCCTTTGATTCTTATCATTCTAACTATGACAATGGGAACAATCGACTTGATTTTTTGTGTTATTATTTCTCTAACAGCTGTATATTTGATCGTGAAAATTAATACGAAAAGAATGAAAAAAGCTCGGACCCCAAATACGCAGGAAGACCGATCAAAACGGCGGACAACCGTTATGGTTATATTTTTGGTAATACAATTTATTATTTCGGAAATCCCCGTATCGATATATGTCTTGTGTTCTTGGATAAAATCACAGCTCTGTGTAGATATACGGTATTATATCGAGAGTATGACCCCTGACCCGTACTGGGTTTTGTTTCCGACGTGTTATCAAGTTTGTTCATTTTGCAATATTTGGATTTACATTGGAATGAGTGATGAATTTAGATCCTTATTCTTGATCTTTGTATCACGAAGAAAAAGCAGGTAAATATTAGGACCAGTAGCTCAAAGATTGATTAGTTTAATCATTAAATAACACAAATTTAAAACATCTATAAAACTTAACATATCATTATGAAAACAATACTTTTATAATACAGTCAAACCTGTGTATAAAGCCACCCAAGGGAACCAGTAAAAGTGACACATGTGGCCTTTATATACAGGTTAAAATAATATGAATAAAAAGCAATCGTGATACAATTCTTCTGGTATTTTTAAGCAGGCGCCTTTAAAGTAGGTTGGACTGTAATGTGCTTTAATTTTGAGAAATTTTATCCATATTCGACATTAAAACTTTAATATCACATTTTTTTAAATAAAGCAAAAATTCAAGTTTTGATTAAAAACTGACCCCTGATCTTTATAGAATGAATTTTTATTTTTTTTAATTGTTTGTGCAATACATCCGCTTTAGCATCGACAATTTAGAGAGAAGCATGGTGGTGTCAAATCATTTCGTCTCTTTACAATACAGACATAACGGAAGTCATAACATGAATTAATATGATTTCCAATCAATTATAAACAATAAATTTCTGGTTTAAGTAATTTTTTGTTTTTTTTAAACACCAAATCAGGCCACAAAATAAACAGTAAAAACGCGGTGATATCAAATTATGTTTACAGATTTCGGTAACCACTCGCCCACATTGGGTCTCATTATTTGAAGTTTTTATGTACTTTAATTGATGATTTTAATTTTGTGATTCTGGTCTATTTTCACGTTATGAAACACTAGCGAGTCCATTACTATTATTAACTGCGCGGTTACGGTTTAGTTTCTTTCACCGTCTAGGATCGAATCCGATTTCGGGCAGATTTTAGTGCGACAACATTTATAAGTTCACTTGATAAAGATCGGTGGTTTTTTTCTAGATATTCCGGTTTCCTCCACCACTGTAAAACTTGCCGCCTCGATATAAGTGAAAAAATCTTAACTCGGACTCGCTTTTCTGGTGGAAGTTCACGTGTTTAACTTAATGTAGCTATAATTTTAATGATTCTGCTTTGTTTTGGAATTGTTATTTGAACAGTGATTGGTATTTTGTTTTGATTATGAAGGCTGCCACTTTTATCACTCGACCAGCAGCGACCCCATTGAACAAAAGCTTTCAGTGAAAGCAAGATCCCTTTCTGAGATGTTTATTTACATAAATGTGTTTAAAATTTTAAAGGGTCATAACTCCTAGAATACCATTGAAGCAGAACAAGTACACAGAATGTACATCTACGTCTCTCATCGATGATTTCTGTAAACGTTCATCAATATTTGATGGACGGTACTTGGGAACTGATTGAAAAAATTAAAAAAAAATTCAAAGGGCCATAACTCCCAGGAAACCATTGAAACAGAAACAATATGTAAAACTCCCATCTTCCACTGATCATTACTGTAAACGTTCATCAATATTTGTTAAAACAAAAATAATATTTGAAAAAAAAATCAAAGGGCCATAACTCTGCAACACTTTCAATGGATCATTATTGTGAAGTTTCATCAATAACTAATAAATGATATTGGAGAAAAAGTCAAAACAAAAATTATGATTGAAAAAAATTCAAAGGGCCATAACTCTTAAAACTCCATCTTCCACTGATCATAACTGTTAACTTTCATCAATATTTGATGAACGGTAATTCAGAACTGTTCGAAACAAAAGTAATATTTGAGAAAAATCAAAGGGCCATAACTCTTAAGTATCATTGTACCGGGACAAGGAAAAATATATAAAATTCTATTTTCTACTGATCATTACTGTAAACGTTCATCAATATTTGATGGACGGTAATTCAGAACTGGTCGAAACAAAAGTATTTAAAAAAAACATAAAGGGCCATAACTCCTAAACATCATTGCGCCGGAACACTTTCCACTGATTATTACTGTGAAGTTCCATCAATAACTAATGAATGATGTTGGAGAAAAAGTCATACAAAAATTCAAAGGGCCATAAATCCTAGATATCATTGCGTCGGAACAGGGAAACAATAAAAACAACTACTGATGATTCCCGTAAAGTTTTATAAATTGATGTGTGATGGACGGTAAGTCGAAACAAAAGTCATATTTGAAAAAAACCAAAGGCACATAACTCCTAAATATCATTGTAGCGGAACAGAGAAACATTATGTACACCTACATCTCCTGTTAATTAAAGTTTCGTCAGTTGATGTCTGATTGACAGTAATGTATAACTGGTGTGGACAAAAAAGTGTAGCACACGGTCGGAATGCATTACTGCATGTACAACTGGTGTGGACAAAAAGTGTAGCACATGGCCGGAATGCATTGCTTCATGTATAACCCCCTTGCCTATGTCTGATTTACAGTAATGTATAACTGGTGTGGACAAAACGTGTAGCACATGGCCGGAATGCATTACTTCATGTATAACCCCCTCGCCTAAGTCTGGTGGGGGACTAATAATGGCCCCACAGATAAAACAAAACACATGTTTTAAGAAAAAAACTTTTTTATAAGGAACATTCACACCTATCACATCCATTTGAGTCTTTCTTGTATTTAGGAGGGTTACCACAATTCAATACACAAAACATTGGCGCACATGTTGGCTTTTCTGTTATATGTAAGTTCCTCTTTGATGTTGAAACTGAAACAAAAACCAATTATTAATATTTACTAAGAAATCATTTATTATCACGGAAACTCAATTTTTGTGGTTCTTTAAAAATATTTATTTTCGCGGATGCCTAATATTATGTGGTTTTTAGAAAACATTTATATCCGTAGAGACTTAATGTTAAATGGTTCTTAAATACATTTATTTCAGTGGGTACCAACCATATTTTTGTGGTTCTTAAAACGAACTCATTTTGTGATGTTCCTAAATTGATAGTTATCTGGTTTATTTACAGAACACTTAGAATGTTATACTGTTGGCGGCACAAATTACAACCGTCAGTAGCGTAACTTTGTCCTCAAATAAACCGAGGCAAGCACTGAAGATTGCAACCCAATTACGTGCTGGAAAAATTATGACGACCGTCGGATCTCTCTCTCTCTCTCGCGAAATAAATTTTGCTCTTATTCTTTATACATGTATAAGCTAAAAATAAACCAAAAATACCAACCTCCACATATCTGATAGTCACATATAGGACAGAAGTTATTGTCATATGAAGCGCACCCTGGTGGGCAATTCAATGGAAAAACAGGACACGCTGAAATTAAAAAAAATAATTACGTCATTTAAGGCAGTAATGGTTATAGTCATTATGGCAATATCTATTCTTGCATCACATGTTTTTCCAAAAAATGCGGTTCATCTCTTCATCATGTGAATGACCCTGTAGTGTTTTTCCCACTATGCGATTGGCGCTTTAACATGGTTTAATTTAATTATTATGGATTGTATAATGCAGCATGTTTTTTATATGCGTGAGATGTGTGCAGTGACTTTGTTACAGTTATTTAAAACCTTTTAAATTGGGAAAATTTTAAACTGTATTTTCATAAATTGCAAATTAAAATGTTGACACAAATATTCAATCATTTGCTTGTTGAATATAAGTAGGATATTGAATTTTAACAATACATGTATATAAAATGATTGAATTAATGTAAATATTTCACTTGCTTATTATGCTGTTTCAGGAATATTAGTAGTCAGATTGGGAGATCAAAAACAAACATGTACGAATCAGAATCCAGAAGCATAGTGTAAAACTTTAGAGCTGACAAGTTAGGTTAGACACGTGAACTTCTACCAGGGAAATGAGACCGGGTGCGCCGGAATAGTAAGCACGTTTAGCTAGCTACACCCGTCACGCGAGTAATCAATCGTCACGTGTGTAATCAAAATTGTGTGAAAGGAACATGGAACTATGGGACGTCAAATATATCCAGGGCAATCCTGGACAGAGAGACATCAAACTTATCAACAATATTGTGATGACGCAATAAAACATTTAAGGGCCTTGATAAGCCTAGCTTGTAATATCCCTTGGTCAACAATTTATTTGCAAGAAACGAAATTTTAATAATTTTTTCAAAGGGAAACTATCTTTATTCGGTAGTAATTTTATGCAAAAAAAATCACTGGTGTGAATATGTTTTATGGTCTGCCTTGTACTAGCGTGAACACCTGGCGACTTTAAGGTGCTAGCTCAGACAACAGTATGTTACAGACAAACATACTTCTACGTCACGTTATACTGGCGCCGTTTGAGCCAGTTGATACATTGTCCTCTTAATACTGGGCACCAGGTGAAGGAGCGGTATCTCAAATTTTAAACTCTTATGTAATAACCGGCCGGGTTTTGAGCCCACGACCTACCGCTCTCGAGACGGACGCTTTTTTACAAAGCCACCGAGGTGATTGGTTGTAAAGGACCATGTGGAATTTTTAAAATGATTGGACAAATAATATTACACTATAAATGCCGAGTGCTTGGAGTAAGAACAGTCGCTTCCTATTATCATGCCTTTGTCAGACCTCCCACATACGAAGCGAGCTACCGACATACGAAGCGAGCTACCGACATACGAAGCGAGCTACCGTTGTTGTTAAAGATTCAACAAGTGAATGATAAAACTGGTTGTAGAGGAACATATGGATTGTGTACGAATGGGCCAACGACAATATATACTACTTACTGGCTGTCGACGACGACGACGTAGTTACTGTCGTTAAAGAAGAATTTCCAGAGTTTGTCGTTTTCGGTGGCGTAATGTTGTTGGTGACTTTATTTGTTCGCGGTGGTGTTATATTATTGGTGGTTTGTTTCGTCACTGACGTTGTGTTCGATGTTGGCGTTGTGTTTGCTGTTGATGGAACATTCGATGTGCTGTTATCAGGTGTCGTTGATGCCAGTGGTGTTAAGGTTGAGTATGTAGGCGTCGCTGATGGTGTAGTGGGTGTGACCGAGGGTGTTGTTGGTGTAGTGGGCGTGGTTGGTGGTGTTGTTGGTTTAGTTGGAGTGGTCGATGGTGTAGTGGGCGTGGTCGATGGTGTTGTTGGTGAAGTAGGCGTGGTTGATGGTGTTGTTAGAGTAGTTGGCGTGGTTGATGGTGTTGTGGGTGTAGTGGGCGTGGTGAATGGTGTTGTTGGTGCTGTGGGCGTGGTTGGTGGTGTTGTTGGTTTAGTTGGAATGGTCGATGGTGTAGTTGGTAAAGTAGGCGTGGTTGATGGTGTTGTTGGAGTAGTTGGCGTGGTTGATGGTGTTGTGGGTGTAGTGGGCGTGGTGGATGGTATTGTTGGTGTAGTGGGCGTTGTGGATGGTGTTGTAGGTGTAATGGGCGTGGTTGATGGTGTTGTTGGTGTTGTGGGCGTGGTTGATGGTGTTGTTGGTGTAGTGGGCGTGGTCGATGGTGTTGTCGGTGTAGTTGGCGTGGTTGACGGTGTTTTTGGTGTAGCAGGTGTGGTTGATGGTGTTGTTGGTGTAGTAGGCGTGGTTGGTGGTGTTGTAGGTGTTGTGGGCGAGGTTGATGGTGTTGTCGGTGTAGTTGGCGTGGTTGATAGGGTTGTTGGTTTAGTTGGCGTGGTCGATGGTGTTGTTGGTGAAGTAGGCGTGGTTGATGGTGTTGTTGGAGTAGTTGGCGTGGTTGATGGTGTTGTGGGTGTAGTGGGCGTGGTGGATGGTGTTGTTGGTGTAGTGGGCGTGGTGGATGGTGTTGTTGGTGTAGTGGGCGTGGTTGATAGGGTTGTTGGTATAGTTGGCGTGGTTGATGGTGTTGTCGGTGTAGTTGGCGTTGTTGACGGTGTTGTCGGTGTAGTTGGAGTGGTTGGCGAAGTCGGCGTTGTTGGCGTCGTTTGTGTCGTCGGCGTAGTGGAAGTTGAAGTGGTTGGTGTTGTCGGCGTAGTTGTGGTCAAAGTTGTAGTGGTTGGTGTTGTCGGCGTGGTCGATGTAGTCGGCGTAGTTGAAGTTGGAGTAGTTGGTGTTGTCGGTGTCGTTGGCGTGGTTGGTGTTGTCGGTGTCGTCGGCGTGGTCGAAGTGGGAGTGGTTGGTGTTGTTGGTGTAGACGGCGTCGTTGGTGTTGTCGGCGTGGTCGAAGATGGAGTGGTAGGAGTGGTTGGTGTTGTCGGCGTGGTCGGTGTCGTCGGCGTGGTCGAAGGAGTGGTTGCTGTTGTCGGTGTAGTTGGAGTTGTTGGTGTAGTCGGCGTCGTTGGTGTCGTCGGCGTGGTCATAGATGGTGTGGTAGGAGTTGTTGGTGTAGTTGGCGTCGTTGGACTCGTTGTTTGAGGTTGCGTTGACTGTTGGCTACCTTATAAAGGAAATGAATTCAAGTCAAGATAGGTGTACTGGAATAAAATAACATTATTTGGTGTTCAATCAAAATTCAAAATTGCCAATAATAAATCGGAATAAATTTTCTAAAAATGTATAATGAACCAGAATTCTAGATTATGAAGTAAACAAAATTGATTACCATATTCAGTTTGATTGGAGATGTTTATCTAGTGAGTCACTATAGTGTGTTTTCAATATACTTCAGTGCAGAATTGATAATCATTGTTTTAATTGAAAAAAATTATTTTAGTAAACTTTGAAAAATACAATATATGAACTAAACACTATCGAAAGCCGTGCATCTTTTTCGAGAGTTCGAGCGAAAAAAATACGGATGAATTATCAGTGAGATGGTCTAGATCTTTGGACTAAATATAAAACCCGTTTGATCCGAGATTTTGAACTATAGACTACAGATGGATTTTCACTGCGATAGTCTTTTTATACATGTGCATTGCGTCTTATCCACGGGTTCGTACGATACGATGGTCTCTAATATACATTGAATTGTCTGCCCATCCGTCCTTTTGTCCAATGATAGTGCCTTCTTTATAACTTTCAAACTTTTGTATACAAAAATAATGCAATATATTGCATATTATATTAAGGTTTGTAGGTTTAAGGTAATAGATTTAGGCCCTTATGCTATTTTGGGGATGTAATTGTCCCTCAAGAGACTGCTCTAAGTTATTATAAAACGACTTACCACCGCTGTTACACGTGCATCTTACACATCCAGATTCCGGATTAATGATCATGCACCGTAAAGGACAATTTGGAATATATTTTTCACATGCTGTTCCGGGATTTTGTCCTGTTCCGGGAAGTAAATTTTGATTAGATCCGGGTTGAGCTATTTAGAAAAATGAATAAAGTAAAATAAAATGAAATAAAATAACATAATAAATTTGGTCCAAAATTACTTTGAATACCCGAGCTGTAAATTATTTATTTTACCAGCGGTTTAACCTGATTCATTCATTTTCCGTAAGCGACAAACCCAACAGTCCACTTTCGGAACAGCTGGTTGCCAAGTGACGGGTTGAGAGAACCATTGCACATTTGTTTTACCTATAATACAGGTCAAAAGATTATCAATGAGCAAACCTAAAATATTTGACTATAAGATACCAAGAAGTCACACGAAATTGTACAGGTCGAAAGTTTAACACTGAGCTAACGAAAGTGAATTCTCGGTTGGTACGTGCTCGTGGCTGAGGTATGGATAGCTTGGCAACAAAAGCTGCCGAAAGATACAAAGTAGCTGTCTTAAAGATGTCAAAATACAGATAACGAGGGCGCAAGATTCGGTTCAATTCGTCGATTTAGTGTCCAACTTTTGACAGGCATGTATAGAACTAGTTGGCAGTGTGCCAAGTAATGGCACTATATCATGCACCGGGTTTCATGGTGTTTACAAGAAGACACGTTTTTTTTTTTTTTTTTTGATTCTGAATGTCCGGAAATAACAACTTAACCCAATTTCGTTTTAGAAATCACTTTACTCTTATATTTATGCCACAATATTGGATTTAAGTGATTATACGAAACTAACAAGTAAACCAGTAGATAATTTTTCACGTCATTTTCTCCCATACAATGACGTCACCATTTGGTCTCCTGTTGTAATCAAACTCGATAGCAATCTGACCAATCCAAAATAAATAAATAAATAAATAAATAAATAAATAAATAAATAAATAGATAAATAATTGGAAAGAAGAATTATAAATGGAATATTCAAAATATAGATGTAGCAAAGTTTCACATACCTCCACTTTTGCTGCATATCGGACAGCCATCTTTGTCACGTGTTATTGAAAAAGGGGGACAATTTGATGGTACTGGCGGGCAAGCTGAAAAAGAGTTGATAATTTTATATAATTTTAGGATTAATTAAATGAGATTATTTCACACGTGGCAAGTGTAGCTAGCTTAATATGAAGGTGCTTACCTTACCAGAGCACCCGACCTGACTTCCCTGTGGAAGTGTACGTGTAACCACATTTATCAGTTTAAAAGTTTTTACTTTGCTTTGGGGTTTATGAGGTTTAGACATTGACTAGTATCTTTGTTAGTACAAACTCAGCTTGAGATGGGAAAATATGCGATTCACTGTTAGATTATTAGGCTCAATATATTTGACTTTAGGTATGCATCTTCATTTTTTCCCTTGTTTGAAAGAAGGATATGTAGTAATCTTAATGTCCATGACCATCAGTACTTTCAGTATTTTGATTTTAATCCCGGTGATCCGGTTGGCTAAATTAAAATCTGGGGATTATAATATGTATCAGTTTCAAAAATATAGACTGAACAAGTTAAAATAAAACCTTACTTGCAGCTCCTCCACCCGAGCCACTAGACTGGCTTCCTGTCCCACTACCTGTAGAACTCCCGGAACTGCTTCCTGATGAAGTTCCTGAGGAAGTTCCAGATGACCCTGACCCGGATGAACTTCCCGATGTACTTCCGGATGAACTTGACCCAGATGACATTCCGTGCAAATACTGGTTCCACTGTTTATTCGGATCGAAGTTTCCAACTTAAAAATAAAATTAAAAACTAGTGTACTTTAAATGTTTTTTTCCCAATTTAAAACAAATTTGAATCAAATACATGTAATGAATTACACATTCAATGTTTTTATTTCACCTACCATTAGGCGTGCCTGGTCCGAATTCAAAGAGGGGGTGCCAACCAAACGTATCCCCATTTTGAAAACATTGAAACACTGTTGAAAAAAATTGTAACGAACCATTCCGCCAATCAACATCTTCACCGCCAACCAACCAACCAACCAACCAACCAATCAATCAATCAATCAATCAATCAATCAATCAATCAACCAACAGGATCAATGAATCAATCACCCTACCAACCTCCCACCACCCTACCAACCAACCAATCAATCAATTAATCGTTCGATCAATCAAGTTAAAACCACCCATCCAACAATCAATTCATTAATCAATCAATCAATCGTCCACACAACCTAACATATAAAAAAAAATCACCAAACCGTCAACCGCCACCACCACCACCACCAACCCATCCAATCAATCAATAGTTAACCGTACATGAAGATGATCCACTTCCAGACGAGGAACTGCTACTACTGCTGCTTGAACCACTGGAACCACTTGAGCTGCTGGAACCACCTAAAAATAAAAATAAAAACATAAAAGTTACAGTCAAACTTGTCTCTAAATGCCAACCACAGGAACCAGTAAAAATTGTCTTTTGGGCAGGTGGCCTTTATATACAGGTTCAAATAATATAAAGAACAATTGGGATACCATTCTATTGGCTGATCTTTATAAGCAGATGGCCCTTATATAGAAACCGTGGCCTTTGAGGTACAGTCAAAACTGTATACAAAGGCCACTCAAGGGAACTAATAAAAGTGGCCTTTATGGGCAGGTGACCTTTATATACAGGTTCAAATACCATGAATAAAGAACAATTGGGATACAAGTCTACTAGTATTTATAAGCAGGTGGCCCTTATATAGAGGTGACCTTTAAGACAGGTTGGACTGTACATAATTATATTTATATTTTACATGTATTCGTGTTTACCTCATAATCCACTCTGTCATAAACCCTCATTGCATTATGAGACCATAACGTCATCCAGCGCGTAAACGACATTATTAGTGACAAAGTGTGAATGCATTTGACTGATAACTGGGTGTGATATACCGTCGTTGGGCACATGTCCAACAAAATATTGAAAATAATAACAAATTTGACTTGCTATCAATTTTTGTCAAAGAAATCAATTGCACTTTCATCCTTCAAAATAACATATTTTGTTTCAATATCACCATTTTCACCAGTGTACGTATTTGCCGTAAATATTTGTGACGAATATGACGCTTTTACTACCAAGCCGCCGTCAATTATGTTGGTCAGGGGAAATAACTGTCATACTGACGGTCTGACCCGATATGGGTTATATTAGGTCACCACGTGACCAGCATTGTCAAATGAAATTCAGAAACTAGTGAGATTTAGGTTACATGACGTCATCAATATATCGGAGAAGTACAGCTAATGGCATCACGCGGTGTCATGTTGTATCAGTCGGGAATTTGAAATTTTCGGTCATCCGATTTTGGAGCTATGTGATTGTAAATATAACTAGAACTGTCTCTAGAAAGCCAAATACCATCCTCTCCAACATTATTATTGTCTCAACAAGATCTTGACCTTTCCTGTTTGACATTGGATCAAGACACAAGATTATTCATTTAAAGTTTTATAACAGTCGTCCAAAGAAAGTATGAGATATGACCCAGACACGATTTTACACGGACAGACAGACAGACAGACATGTTGATTCCTATATATCCTATAAACCTACCCCCCCCCCCCCCCCCAAAAAAAAAAAAAAAAGTTTGCGTGGGTATAAATATTCGAGTAAGCATTGTAGCGTTGAAATATGCTGCCGAAGCTTTTTAAAGCAAACTAATCATTACCATTTGGTCTGGAATAACTACGGCAGATATACAACACTAATTTCTATATCGCAACAGTTCATTGCTTAATGAAATATGGTAATTTTGGCCGTATTTATAACTACCAGAGTTATTCAAAGCAAACTAATCATAACGCTCGTTATCCAGTTGGTCTGGAATAGCTACTGCGACAAAAATCACCATATCTCAACGGTTAATTAAAGTTTTAATTAGTGTAGTTTAATACAACTTACCTTGACAGGGACAGGTAAAACAACCATTGGAGAAGGTCATACAAGGACACATGAACCCGATTGAGGGACATCTTCTCTGTCTAATGTAGGCGCCTAGAAATAAAAGCATATTTTTAAAATTAGCATAAATTCTACAATCAATTATCTTAAATTTCTGTCTATGGTGCACGCCCCTAGAACCAAAGAACTGTATAAAAATTGCGTTTACAGTGCTGAAACTTCCATTACCGTGCAAAGAAAACTAAGTAAGGCGAGGTAGCGCGTTATGGTTAGTTTGTTTTGCATGACAATGGCATAACAAAATGAAAGTCACGGTTCTTTCGGATGGGAACTTAAAATAAACGAGGTCCAGTGTCATGGTAAGCGTGGCACGATAAAAAACCATGTTGTATAATGCCATCAGCGCAATGCACACGCAAAATTTTTGCACCTTCGCCTACAGCTGACGACATCTCAATATAAGTGAATTATTCTTGACTGGGACGTTAAACACCAGTGATTACTCAACTCAACTGTAATTCGCTATCTCAGTGTTAAACTTTCGACAGGTCTGTATTGTACCACGGCATTATGAAACTACAACGATAGCAAATATACCTGAACCTTGTATCTGCATATGATCGAAATAAGCCATAGCAATAAGCAAAACAAAAGAAATTGATCTTCAGTAGTGATTGATTCTATTTCTTGCATCAGAAAGTACAATTTTTCAATTTTAAATCAATTTCAACTTTCGATACACCTCTGATTTTGTTGATAAAATTTTGCGGGAAAAACAGCGTGTAGGCTATCTTGCAAAGTAGGGTACAAGATGGAGATATCTTGTACCTCTCTTTTTATGGATTTTTCTATTTGGGTGCAAGAATGTGTATGCATGTCATGTGAAGTGCGAGTGTGTCTTATGGTCTGTTTTGTACCAGTGCTCACTAGGGGCGACTTCAAGGTTCTACAAAATATGTAGCTAACAAAGTCAGTACGACGCAGACATGCATACCACTCCCCCAGTCACGTACCACTCTGATACCAGGAAAGTAAGACCGGATGCTCCGGAAGGGTAAGCCATGTACAATATATACCTGTCGAAAGTTCAACACTAAGCTAACGAATTAGTGCCGAATAGACAGCCCATCTCGGTCTTTATACCGACACCTTTTCAGAAGCTGCTACCTACCTCTAGGAAGCTATTTGGCCACTACCTATCAAAGCTTCGGCCACTCGGCAGCCGAACTTCGACACGCTAGCACAGTTTAACTTTTGACAGGTCTGTACCGTATACTTGTACCAAAATTTAGTTTTAAGAAATCCCTAGAAGTTTTATTGTCGTCATCACAGTATTGTTGATAAGTTTGATGTCTCTGTGTCCAGGATTGCCCTAGATATACTTGACGTTCCATAGTTGCATGTTACTTTCACACAATTTTGATTACAAACGTGGCGGATATACGCTCATAGCTAGCTAAACAAGAGGTGCTTACCCTTCCGGAGCACCTGACATCACTTCCATGGAAGTTCACGTGTCTTACCAAAATTGTCGTTTTCAAAGTTTTTTTTTACTTTGCTTCTGAATTGTGATTTGGACATGGACATTAGCATGTTTGTTTTTTATTTGAAGCACCGACATTTGGTAATGCATAAATATAATAGAATTATAATACCATATTTTGAAAGTTTCGGAGAAAACCTCAATCTATTTTGTCGTAGCAGACACATGTTATAGACTATATTTATTTTCTGTATTTGCTGTTTTCTGCGTCTCTATTTGATTTTTCAAAGGGTCTTTTTTGCCTCCGACACGTCCGAGTGGTAAAGCGAGTTATCGTCCTTTAAGGGGTCTTTGTGCCAACGAAACGTCCGAGTGGTAAAGCGGGTTATCGCCCTTTAAGGAGTCTTTTTGCTCCGAGTGGTAAATCGAGTTATCGCCCTTTAAGGGATCTTTTTGCTTACGGAACGTCCGAGGGGTAAAGCGAGTTATCGCCCTTTAAGGGGTCTTTTCGCTTATGGAACGTGAGAGGGGTATAGTGATTTATCGCCCTTTTAAGAGGTCTTTTCGCTTACCGAACGTCCGAGGGGTACAGTGATTTATCGCCCTTTAAGGGGTCTTTTCGCTTACGGAACGTCCTAATGGTAAAGCGAGTTATCGCCCTTTAAGGAGTCTTTTCGTTTGGGTATAGTGATTTGTCGCTCTTTAAGGGGTCTTTTCGCTTACGGAACGTCCGAGGGGTATAGCGAGTTATCGCTCCTTAATATTGGGGATTATGTAACTCCCCAGCGAAAATAATTAAAACTTGGCGTAAGGGAAACTATACAAGGCTTACCTTCAGCGAAGAAGACACAGACACAGAAAATCACGACAATGTTACGCAGCATTACGACAGGTTAATATTACAACGAAAACCTCTGCTCGGTAACAGTAGAGGGTCGAAATAAGCTTATAGAAAGGACAAAGTTATCAATACGTCACAACAGGTGAGGTAGCCCACAATACAGGTGAAGTAACCATAGTCACGTTATGTGATAATGACACTGATAGTATCCATGGTCAGTAGACGAACTTATCCTAAAAAGATAATACAAACAGTCGAAAATGCAATTTTAGTCTTAAAATTAAAATTGTACTGTTTAACCTGCTCTGAAGTTAGGTCAAGGTTTTCATTAGTTCAGTGTCTTGAGAATCAAAATCACTGCGGTAGCTCAGTTGGTAGAGTGCTTGCTCCGTTAGTGGAATATCGTGGGTTCGAACCTTGATGGGTTCAATTCTCTAGCGTAAATGTCCAACGTTCGCGTGTCCCATACTTTGGCTTAAATGGCAAATACCGGCCTCATGCTACACTAGAAGCAAAAAGTTGAGTTGAAAAATGGTGTTTAACGTCACAGTCTAGAATATTTAACTTATATTGAGACGTTGCCAGCTATAGGCAAAGGTGTAGAAAATTTGCCTGTTTGGTGCGCTGATGGCATTATACAGCAGGGATTTTTATCGTGCCAAGCCTACCAAGACACGGGACCTCGTTTGTTTTAAGTTCCCATCCGAAAGAACCGTAACTTTCATTTCATAATGCCGAGTGCTTCGCAAAAGAACAGTCACTACCCACTTTCAAGTCTTGGATCTGACCCGGGGATCAAAGCCACGACCTCCTTCTTACGGAGCGAGCACTCTACCAACTGAGCTACCGCAGTGGTTAGAAACAATGAAGATAGGTAGGTACTGTAGGTTGTTAATACTATACGTAAATATTTGCTTCACCTGCAAATACACAAACCCAATATAAAATATGAGACAAATATGGCCATTTTTAAAAACATAATGAATCTAAAAAAAAAAATAAAATAAAATAAAAATTAATAAAAAAAACAACCTTGGTCAATATAGAACACTGGACCATGAGCGTGTGCAAAAATTTTGAATAAAGAAGGGAATTAAATTTCTTGTTAGAAAAATTCAATAGGCCTAAGTAAGTACAATTTGAAACTTATTTTCTGATTACAAAATGTATTTTATTTGATAAAGTGGTTTTTGTACGAAAGCAAAGAGTGATAAAATAGTCTACAAGTGAATGCTGAGTAATTGGTACTAGGGGTCAGGGACTCGCATTGTTGGAACTTAGAAACTATTTCTTTCTTATCACACTGTTTTTTATTTTAAAACCAATCCTGAAACACACAGGAATGGTCAGAAATTGTAAAAACTCAAGAGTAAAATATAACAAGATGTTACAACCAGCTGTTCTGGAATAACAATTAGAAATGCCAGTATTGTTCTTAGAAGGTATGATGGAGGAATTGATTGGTTAAATAGGGATTTAAGTCAATAATATTTCACTTAAATCGAGACATCACCAGCCATAGGTGAAGTGACAGATATTTTGACATTTGTCGTGCAATGTGCATAGTTAGTTTTTCTTAACTTTTTAGGCTAGCCGTGACACGGGTTCATTCTTTTTAAGGTCTCTTTTGAAGGACTCTGCGACTTTACTTTAAATGCCGAGTGTTTGGCGAAAGAACAGTACGTCACTACTTATTTTTAAGTCTTGTTCAGATTTCGTTCGGAGTTCGAGTTCGCGATCTCCTACATACGGAGAAGACACTATCAACTGAGCTACCGTAGTTGTTTTGGGGAGAGGGGGAAGAGGGTGCCTATATCTATGTGATCAATTTAGAAAAAATTGCAAGCGCTTTTTCAGGCCGAAAATTTACACTTTTTGTGATTTTATTCGCGTCACACTGAATTGACTATGAACACAGTTAATCAGTATTTGTCAAGCAGGGTAGCTTATCAATCGATGACGTCACATTGATCTGTCCTATCTTCGTGACCTGTTAGAAACCCGATATCAAACATTTTATTTCCGTTTCAGATCCAGATATGGATATGACTAGATATGTCCGAGTTTTGCAATATTTTTGTAAAAAAACCGTGATATTTTAAAAATCGAGGACAAAATTAAAAAAAAATGACAAATTATGAATTTTCGACTTTTTATTGTGGATTTTATGATCTTATTTTGTCCGCTGTTTGAAGGTAAGGGATATTAGAAATATTTATTTATTTATTTTGTTTATAGTTGGCATTATCAACACCTTTGTGATAATGGCGAGCAGGTGCGAGTTTTGCATACGATCCTTTGTTTAAATGTAAGCCTGAAGTTTTATAAATTGTAAAAATTAGTAAATACTTAATAATAATAATAGTAATACAAAAACAAATAATAATAATAATAAAAATAATAATAAACTACTAATAATAATTATAAATTGATAATTTTGTTCAATTTTGAAGTAAACTTGTGAATTATATTATATTACATGTATAATTCAATTGGTATTTCTAATATTTAATTTTTTTTAGAATTTTAGAAAAATTTGAAATTTTAGCAAATTCTTGAAGATAAACTGCCATCCATAATTTCCATTCACATAATTGAAATCTTGAAGTATGTGAAGGCATTTACTTTACCTATACTCTAAAAGTATGCAAGTAAATTGGTTTTCTTATTTATTTCCACCGTTCCTCCGAAAAAAAAATTTTCTTGACTAATTACATGTATGAAAATAAAACACAAACAATCACAATAGAATAGCACATATAGAATATATGGAAAATAATGAAAAATGGGAAAGGACAGGGTGGGTTTGGTTTTTTTTATCTTTGTGTCCTTCTTACCACGCCTCGATTCCCTATCCGAATTCTCATCAGAGTGCGGCATAACTCTTAGCTCGCAACCGATTCAAAAACTTAAAACACCAGGGTTGAGTAACTCGAAGCTATCTTAGCAGTTACGAACAATTAACGCCTTTGTGTTATATAGACATTAAGTGTTCGTAACTACTAAGAGAGCTTCGAGTTACCCAGCCCTGCCGTGTTACTTATATACTCTACCCAGAAATGTGTACAGTTCTATACATCACGGATTCAACCACCCGTGAAAATATTCAATCACGAGTCAAAACCTTCGTATACGATATATAGAGGATCTTGCATGAGTGTTTATGTAATATTGAATTTATTAAACGAGTTGAATAATTTTTCATGCAACGAGCCTTGGCGAGTTGCATAAAACATTATTCAAAGAGTTTAATTAATTCAATATTGCATAAACACGAATGCAAGATTCTATTTATTATATAATCCCATAAAAAACGGGGTTTTCATAGATTTAAAACTTGTCTTCTCGTTATAAGAAAACAGCAGATTGACCGAAACATAACAAGTTCACGTAACTGTACATCCGCCAAAAATATTAAAAGTAAACAATAGTCTGTCCACAGGATACAAAAACAAAACAAACATTTTCAATTTAAATACAATGTATCTCCTTTTTAAAAGAAAAGTACAAAAGTATCAGCTTAAATTAGAATCAACAAGCTGTCAAATGAAACAAACAACTGTGAACTGGGTCAATTGTGTGACGTCACTCTAGAATGACTTTCATGTTTTTATGACGCCACACTCATTCAATACGATTTTTATTGTATGACCGTATTACATGGATTATTGAGTAGATTATATAATAAAAACGGATAAGGGCCGAAAGTAAATGTAAATATTCATAGAACGTAAAGAAATGAATTTCGAAAACAATTTTATTGGATTTGTCTTAGTTCTGGAGATTTTTTAAAGAAAAAACCTATTTAAACTGAAAACACTCAGCTTTAGCAGTATGATGTTTTTTAACAATTTAATTTGGTGAAGATTTTCCGTCTGTAATGATATAACCAGTTTTAAACATGTATACTAATTTTGAACGGCAGTGTAATGTATACTTTTTGCCAGCACAGAAACAGACGAACGTAATCGTACGTGAATTAAAATGGTTTACAGTAGCATCACTTTTTGGTAATGGAGGTCGTCACTGTACCACGTGACAAATACCTTCAACGTTTTGAAAAAGTTAATGTCGTGAATTTCTGTAATAACTCTGTTTTTACGGGAAAACGCCATCTAATGCTATTCATATTCAGTAGAACTCTGCACAGACGTAAGAGGTCTGACTCAAGACTTAGAAGTGAGTAGTGACTGCTCTCGGCATTACGAAATAAAAGTCACGAGGTCCCGTGTCACCTGTAGGTGTGGTACGATAAAGAACCTTGCTGCATAATGCCAAGAGCGCGACGCACAGGCAAAATTTCTACACGGGGTCACCTTTGCCTATAGCTGGCGACATCTCGATATAAGTGAAATATTCTTGACCGGTACGTTAAATGCCACTAATCGACTAAACTCAACAGACATTAGGGGGTATCACGTGGTACAGCATTGAATCTCATTCATCATTTACAACTGGACTTGTGGCTTTTAAATCGTAGTGACGCCCACGTAAAATAAAAATCAATTTCATATTTCAGGTGTAACACTGTCCATGTTAAATATTAAAGTTGTTAACAGGGCTATACTGGTTCAGTGGAACTATACAGGTCACGTGACTGAGACCATACGTAAATATCGCGTAAGTTACAACCTACTTCCGGACCCAAGGATTACGGATATTGTTGTGGATGCCAATACGCATTTCGCCATCATCGGTAAGTGACCAATCGACTCTGATCATATGTTTTGTATTTCTTATGTTTTCAACAAGACCAATGAGTTCAATGGGGTTCGCCAGTGTACCAAGTGATTCCGGAAAATTTCAGCGTAAACCTTAACTTCATTGGGTATTGATCACGTGGTACTCTGACGAACCCTATAGGTAACACCTTTAGTTGAGTTGAGGAATGGTGTTTAACGTCCCAGTCAAGAATATTTCACTTATATCGAAACGTCACCAGCTTTAAGCGAACCAACCAATGAACTATAAATACGCGAATGTTGTTATTATTGAATGCTGCTTATCGTTGCATCAGCAATTTTTCAACTTTTAGCAACGAGAACTACTTTTTAATCTGGATTTATCTATGAACAAGTTCGTGCATGCATGTTAAGTGCGAGTGTGTTTTATAGTCTTGTACCAGCGACTTTTAGGTGCTAGCTCACTGAGTCAGTACGCCACAGACAAGCGGGTGAACCAGTAAAGGCCAACGGCAAAGAGAATACGCGAATGCACCTCGAGATGATTTTACATGTAGTTGTATCAAAACGCCACCAGCATAAGGTGGCAATCAACATTCGATGCTTGCAATCCGATTATTATAAAGTTGCGAAGGAGAAAAACGTCGAAAAATATCTAGTAACGTCGCTTTTTCACTTTCCGAACTACGTTCCTTAGCCTTTACTGGTTAAGGTCGCAGAAAGAATCGATAGTTGAAGCATTGGCCATAGAATGATACAATGATATCGATGACACTTGTTTTGATTAAGTATCAATTTATTTATATGTTGTTTGTAATCTTGATAGAAAAAGAACAAACCAGTTACAAGTATGGCACAATGGTGATCAATTTATTCATGAACTAACACACACGTGACAGTGATTCATTAATATTCATGAGCAAAGTTTTCAACGCGCCATCATTTAAACGTAATGCCGGTAACGCGAATTATCCATTTTTTAAATTACCCAGCATAAAATTGTAAGTCTTCACAATAGACATTTTATTAGAATCTTGATGTCAAAATTTCCGTTGTCACCGGCGCCATCAGCACACGATTTTAAGTTTAGAATTGAAATTGTGCTTTGAATTTAGAGAAAATGTAGATTTTGAATGAAATTACCATGTTTTATAATTTTCTCAATTCCAGCCACAGGTGACCATCCAGGTAGATTATATAATATTTCACTTCAAGTAGAGACAGACAGAGGTCTGACACAGATATCGAGATCTAGATTCACCAGAGCAGGTAAAATAAATCATGGTATAATTACAATGAGGTTCGTCAGCGTACCACGTGATACATCTTAATGTCTGTACGGAAAAATTATCTCCCGTTTTATATGTAATGACATCAGTTGACGTTTTGCCGTAAAACAACGTTGTTCTGGAAATTGGCGACGTATTTATTTTGTGTTTCCAAAACTTCCCGCACAAAACTTGAAAGTTGGTGGTGACTATTATTTCGACAAGCACTCGGCATTACGAAGTGAAAGTCACGGTTTTAAGTTTTGGATGGGAACTTAAAAAAACGAGGTCCCGTGTCACAATATGCATGGCACGTTAAAAAAAATCTGATGTATAATACCATCAGCGCAACAGGCAGGCAAAATTCTGTACATTCGCCTATAGCTGGCGACGTCTCGATATGAGTGAAATATTGTTGACTTGGACGTTAAACACCATTTCTCAACTCCAAAAAACGGTTGATCACGTGGTGCGATTGGCGTTGATGGATCATTAAACGGTTACGACAGTTTCGTATAAACGAGTCTATATATAACAATAAAATGAAGTCGCTTTATAACAAAGTCAAAAATAGAGTCCCCAGGGATTCGATATAAGCATGTTTTAACGTATGTTGTGTTAACGTTATCAGTATCACATTTGTTTCCAGACTGCGGTGCCCGTTATTATATGCAGCCCACAGCAACACTTGCGATCACTTCACCTCATTACCCGGACAGTTACGAACCTGGGGTTCTCTGTAAATGGTCAGTCTTCACCAATTCCACCTACGCTTTGGGATATTACGTTAAAGAAGCTGATTTTGGTAACTTGTTTCCTGATTGCAAGAACTCGTACCTTAGTATCACAAGTTCCGGTGTACGACAATATGTATGTCACAGCCACGTTACCAAGGAAACCCGTGTATCATCGTTTGATGTCGTGTTTCACTCGGAAAATAAAATCAGTGGTTCGGGATTTAAATTGATTCTTAAGGCAGAAGGTAAGTGAAGACTTTAAAACACATGTAGAAATAAGTTAATTCAGTGAATTAGGATCCCTTTCCAGCAGTTTTTTTGTGATTTGCACTTATATTATTTAAAGGGCAATAAGTGCCAGCAAACCAACTTGGGTTTATGCTATTCGCATCTATCAATGTTGATGCTTTGTACCAAATTAATGAAATAGTGCTTCATAGCTTTGGAGAATTTGCGGAGACTGGAATTGCTGATGGACGGACGGACGAATGGAGGGGGATAACAATAGATTTGTTTTATTGCAAAACAGACTATCAAACGCAACAGCAAACACAACGGCCAGGGCCAACAGCATAAGAAAAAACCGCAATAACAAACAACTGCAAGTGTAACAGAAAATACAAGCAAACACATCAGTCAATCCTTTATCAAACGCAACAATCGACACAACAGTCAACCAGCACGTCAATCCTTTATCAAACGTAACAACCAAAACATTATCAAACGCAACAACCAAAACATTATCAAACGCAACAACCAAAACATTATCAAACGCAACAACCAAAACATTATCAAACGCAAAAGCAAACACAACAGCAAACGCATCAGCAAATGCAACAACGCCATTTGGACAAAATAACCATCACAATGAAATGGAAAACGGATTAGACAATACAAAAGTCAATGCATTCAAGAAAGCACCACAGAAGTAGCCGAGTTATACGAAATAACAAGAATTGAGGCACACCTGCAGCAGCAACTAGAATCTGTCCCAAATGCGTACTTTAGACCAATCTACCACTGGGCACCACATGTTGTATTGGGCTCTTTAAATCTTTGTTATGGTACATTTGTGTTTTGGTATTCTACAGTAAAATAAGTATATGGTATGGTACTTTTGTTTAAAAAAATCGACATTAAAGATTGGGTTCTCTAAAAAAGTCGCCACTTAGCATTGTTGTTTCTGACACAGTTCCAGTACCTATCACCTCGTTTAATGGGTCGTAAACTACCGTTAAACAAACCAAATCCTTATTGTTTTATTTCAGTTAAATCAGCGAGTCCCCCTTCTAACATAACGATGAAAATGTCAAAAGGAGGCATTCTGCTCTCCTGGTCAGCACCGGAAGGAGAATATTTGCCTATTACGTCATATTTACTTGATTACACGTCACTTCCTGGCGGAATGACACACAGGATTACGTTGTCACCACGCATGAGTAGATACGTAATCAGAGTTTCCGGACACGAGGGACAGATGTTTGTGATAAACATCAGAGCGAACATAGGGAACAAAATGGGCGTGCCAAAAAGACTTTTCTTCAGACCACGTGAGTTGCAACCTACTGTAAAACTGACAACTATTTATTTTAAATTATAACTTAAATTTTGCTATTTCTGTTGATTATCAAGTATCAATGGAAATTTTTAACTTAGATTGCTAAAAGAAATTGTGAACAAAACACATAATTCCACGATATTTTGTCACAACTTTTTTATTAATGGATAGAACCAAGAAATTTTAATCCCTAAAAATTTTCGAAAAACGAAAAAAAATCCATTATACGATTCCATATCTCTTAGTAATAACAGTTTCCCACTTAAAAACACCACGTGGTTTCACCTGATACAAAAGTAATACCCCATTAGCCCTCTTTTAAAATAAATAATAGAATTATCTATTTTTTTCATAATGGTTTGGTTTGTTGGTTTTTGATGCGATATAAGTATCTTTCTATATTTCTTTCAGCTTGTTTTCATTCTGTAAATCTGTCAAACGGTAACACTATAAACATAACTTCACCATCATATCCATTTAATTATCCTCGTGGAATCTCGTGCGTTTGGAGAATTCAAACGAGAATTGGAGAAACTATTCAGCTGAAGATTCTATTCATGGACATTGAAGATGACGTATTTTGTAGCGGGGATTATTTACAGATTTCTGAACAGACAGAGAGATTCTGTGGACGAATGACACAAGAAAAAGTAATAATGTCAATTACTAACTCAGTTGACCTTAAGTTTTTCTCAGATGGAAGTAAAACTGGGAAAGGATTCTTGGTTCAAGCAGAGGCTGTTGGTAAGTGGATACCGGTGTAGACATTAAGGTCATTTGACACTGGCATCAAATGTATATTAAGGTTCCTCGTTACACCTGAACATTTTCATCAATGAAACTTAAAGATTTATCTAACTGTAGAGTTTTATCAATGGGCTGTGTAACGTGGCCCTTTACATCAGCGTACTTATTATTCTTGAAGTATTTCAGTCCCATTACTTGTAATTGCATATTATACCAGTTTTAATTTTACAGCACTAGACGGCCGTTTCGGAATACAATTCCTCATCAGTAGTGCTTGGACCAAAATTAGGAAAATGAAATTATTTTGAAGATGTTGAAAAGCTACCTAAAGGACCAAAATATTTTTTATACAAAATTAAGCAAAGGAAATACTTTCCATGAGGGTGTATACCTTAGTTTTTGAGAAATTTTAAATTTTAATTTGCGGGAAATTTAGACAATTATAGTATATTTCTGACAATAATACGAAATTATTGCCTACTGAGAATTGGTTCTCAGAACTAAGAAGCTACATTGTATGGCTCCACAAAAATCTAAGTTGTTTTGCTATCCCAGCTGTAACAGAGTTGTTTTATTCAGAATAGCTCCATTTGGCTTACATTACTGAGAATGCAGGGAAACGTCGCGTGCCCACTTGGCTGCTACAATAAACTTTGAATTTAAGTATTATTGGGTGGTCGGATATTTTTTTTGTCTAGGTAATTTACTTCCGCTGTGGGCCCCACTAAAAGGTGAAAAACCCATAAATAAATATCGACTTGTGGCAAACGAACAGAAAATTCCGTTTGGGATTCAAACCAAGCTTTTGAGTGCAGCAGCGTTTCGAAATCTGGTGCTTTTAATAATAAGTTGCTAATACATGCTAGCTATTGTAATGTTATTTTCAACATTTTGTTAATTTTTAATTTTCTGTCATTTATTTCAGGGAGAACAACACCATCATCGATAGATTTGACGACGGTAACGTCGACCAAATTAACAACGTCACCAAAAACAGTTTCAACGACGTCAGCATCAACGGTGGTATTGACTTCTCCATCTTATGTCTCACAAAAACTGTCTACTAATTCCCTACAGCCGGAAAAGAGTTTTAGTATTTCAAACGACCGAACGACGGCCAGTGTGAACCATTTATCTAACAATTACACATCAACTAGAGCCACAAGTGTGGCATCTTCTAGTAATACTCATTTTAGCCAAACTACTGAATATGTGAGCCTTCAAGTTGGTACAACATATTCTAAATCGTTAAATCCAGATTATATGATGAATAGTACTTTTCTTAATTATTCCTTAACGTCGCCATCAGTTAGTTCATCGTCATCCTCGAGAATATCAACAGCAAGTAGTTGGTCAGGATGGACATCAACATATTTCTCTACTCACCAACAAGTTGAGGGAACAACACAGAAAGGTTGGTAATGTAAACAAAAACTTATTCATATCCGAATCACAATCTAGAAGAAAAACTTATGAACGATTTTACAAGTTAGGTTAGACACGTGAACTTCCACAAGGGAAGTCAAAAATCAAAAACAAACATTTCGGCCGATTTCCTTATCCCAATCCAAAAAGCAAAGTAACTAATTAAAATCTCTAACACACTCCAAAACATGTGTATTTCGAAGTGAGGTCGAGTGTTCCGGAAGGATAAGCTATCTACATCCGCCACGTAAGGAATCAATCAAATGTAATATAATACAGTTACCTCAGTCTCTGAGATTTGGACAGAGACCGTTATGTTTGT
The DNA here is from genome assembly GCA_021292105.1 of Anadara kagoshimensis. Lineage (NCBI taxonomy): Eukaryota > Metazoa > Mollusca > Bivalvia > Arcoida > Arcidae > Anadara > Anadara kagoshimensis. Next base: position 35,504,689 of record CM037868.1, read on the forward strand.
GTATGAATTAGCCACATTTTTTTAGCATGTGAACACCGTTCAAATGTGCCAGTGATTTTTATTTCACAATTTAAACCCAATTTCCTGGTATGTATTAAGTGAACACCGTCCACAGGACCCTGTGATTTTCAATTTTGAATGACGAGTGTTTGGTAAAAAAACCAGTCACTATTTTCAAATATTGGTCAGACCCATCCTAGGTTTGAACACACGGCCTCCGACGCACGGAGCGATCACTCTATAAATCGATGCACATAATGGTAAGACAAGAAAAGCAGCTAGATCGCATCAGACTCCATAACCTCTGAAATTTTTATCAAAATCGTATGAAGCTTTCTGTCCTTCCTCAAAAGTGCTGTAATACGCGACAAAAAATGGGAAAGTTGTCGCCTATATCATTTCACATCCAGAGGATGTTCCGAATGAATTCGTCACTAATCCTCTAGATTGTTCCATTCTTTATTGGATATAAAACTCCCGATCCAGTTTAGTAGTTATGGTACAGAAAAAGACATTTTACACACGGCATAATTCACCAGAAGAATATTTGTAGAAATACAAATGGTATTTCTAAATTTAACACTGACAATTCCTTTACTAATTTTTTTTAATTTAATTTTAATTTATATTGCAGAAAGTCCGAGGAACTATAGCAATAGTGTTTATTTTGAACCTGATGTTAGTAAGTAAATTTAAAACAAAACCATTTGCAACTTACCACAGTAAATAACACGAACCAACCAAGAACATCAAACAACAATAACAGGATAATTCGCAGAAATAAACACATTTGTTATAAAATCCTCGATCGGCGACAATTGTAGTCATTGAAAAGAAAACTTGAAAATCACATATTATACCAGTTTTAATTTTACACCACTACACAACCATTTCTGAATACAATTCCTCATCAGTAGTGCTTGGACTAAAATTTAATTTGTAAAACATACCAAAAGGACTAAAATATATTTTACCAAATTTAGCTAAGGAAATACATTTACTCTACTTGTATAAAAGATTCATGTATTTCATTTGGATGAATCGATTGATTCACTTGCACATTTTTCTTTTTTTCCTGACGTCAAAAAAGTTAAATGTAGAGTTGGCGTAACAAAATGGTTTTACCCCTCTTTATCCACATCTGATAATGTTTGTGTGGATGTTTAGTTCCCAGATTCCCATGACCATGTCCCGGGAAAAAATTATCTAACCGGAAATAAATTTAATTTATGAGACCTAATGCAAATGGTATTTCCGAAAAGGGCCATAAGTTAGAATTATTATTGCTATCAAAAACAAACATACCAATCCATTCCAGAAGCAAAGTAAAAACTTTGGAACTGGCAAGTTAGGTTAACACGTGGACTTCTACTAGGGAAGCGAGGCCGGTTGCTCCGGATGAGTAAGCTCCTCCTGTTTAACTAGCTACACCCGCCCGAAACCATATTTTGTTGTTTAAATTTTTATTTTTATTTTTAAGTTATGTTCACTTATGTTAATATTTTCATTTTTTCAGATGGTCGAATGTATTCAGTATATTTTAACATCAGATTAGAGAGGCGTATTACAAATAAAATACTCATAGTAAACAATACAAATGACATAAAGGAGCAACTTCGAACAAAGGTCTGTGATCATTAAACACGAACGCACAAGTCCTTGTCCGAATCCTAAATCAAAGTAAAGACAAACTCTGAAAACAAACATAAAAAAACTTCCGGAGCACCCGGCCTCACTTCCCTGGTGTAAGTTCACGTGTCTAACCTAACTTGTTAGTTCCAAAGTTTTTACTTTGCTTCTGGATTGTGATTCAGACATGGATTAGTATGTTTGTTTTTGATTTTTCATATTCTAAAAGCAAAGTAAACATTTTAAAAAAACAACGTACTAGTCCATGTCCAAATTTCAACAAATTGAAAACCAAAAACAAACATAATAGCCCATATCCCAACAGCAAAGCAAAAAGATCTTTGATTTCCAAAAACAAACATTACAGCCAATATTCCAAAAAAGCATAGTACAAAAATAAACCTTTGAAAACCAAAACAAACATAATAGTCAATGTCCTTATTCCAAAAGCAAAGACAATTACAAAAAAAACCCAAACCTCCACGAACTCTAATTATAAACAAACAGTCTAATTGGAAATTAGTTGTTCAAATTAGTACATTAATAAAATACGTGAACACTCGCCAAGGAAGTGCATTTCAACCGGTATGTTTGTGTTCTATCATAATCTGATTGTTGTTGTATGAAGTAATATTTCCCCTGTTTAAAAAAGAAAGATGCAAGGAAAAACATTTGTAGGCGATGTAGAATAAAGTTTGGTACTTACATGAGTGTTTTCAAGTAAAATACCAGTCATATCTAATGTGATAAATTCAGGTAAACTGTGTATATTTTTCAAAATACCATATTTACTTGGTACCACAGCTTCGTAAAAAATACCCCGGAGTGGTTGATTCGTTGTCCTTGATTACAACGAAATATAAGTATGTCACATAGGTGTAAATATGTGAATCAATTCGCCCACACAAGCACAACGCAAATTGAAACACTACGAAGATAATTACACGGAATATGTAAATGACTTTGACCCCTGTTTTGACTTTTTCAGTTAATACACGCATTCCAAGACAAGGATATGGTCTGTAACTTAGAAGTAAATGATATAATGTAAGTTTATATATACACTCGAACCTGCCCTAAAAACCACATCTATGTAAGGGTCATCTGCTTATAAAAGCAAGTAAAATTATATCCCAATTGCTTTTTATTCATATAATTTGAACGTGTTTATAAAGACCACCAGCCCACAAAGGCCACTTTAATTGTTCCCTTGGGTGGCCTTTATTGACAGGTTTGACTGTATACATAACGATAACAAATTGGCCTCACTTCCCTGGTGGAAGTTCACGTGTCTAACCTAACTTGTCAGTTCCAAAGTTTTTAAATGGATAAGTATGTTTGTTTTTGATGTAGCTCATTTTGGCCTTTAGTTCTCGGAAACTTTAAGGAATTTACTTTCAATCTTTCTGCCATTTTTTCGGCGGTCACATCCTATTTTATGTATCGGCCAACAATCTTCGACTTTTATCTGTTCTCTGGTTTATATAAGGGCTTTTTTACGACAAATAGAAAACCTCTATAACATTTTTGTTTTTCCTTATGTTTAGTTTTTGTAGCATGCAGTCTTTTTGAACCCCTATAAGAGACAGTCAATTCAGTGTTGTGGCATGAAGAAAAGCATCAACAATAAGACAAATATATATTTTTGGACTCGAATTTACGCCTGGCGTCTGTCTGTCGGTTTATCCAATCACCCAATCACTATTTCTATTATTTTTTTGTAAAGTCGAACATATTAAGATTATGAACATTTAAGGGGTAACCATTAATACATATAGCTACACAAAATGTTTATACATATAACGTGACCTAGCAGTGTATATATGTAGCTACTAAAAATGTTACTACATATGGCGGGGATTTTTTTTACTACACATAACATGTCCTTACTATATTTGGTGTACATTTATTACTACATATAGAGGTGTTACTACATAAAGCGTAGTTACTACACCTAAGGTTTAGACAAGCCCCACTTATCTTATTTGACAATTATTAAAGCTTTAATTATGCTCTTTGCTTTTGTGATTAGGACCTAAACTTATATATCTGGTTTTGATTTATATTATCGGAATTTTTAACAGGCAGTTCAAACATATTACGTGTGTTGTGAGTTTTATCCAATGAAATTGTTTGCATTTCATTTATTTCTTCCAGTGCAAGTGATAATTTCAATACAGCAGCTTGAACTCTTTTTCGTTAACGTTATGTTGCGACTTTTCATCGAAAATATAAAAACCTATGATGCATAATTTGTTTATCCTTATGTGTTTGTTTGGAGCATACGTCCCTGGTGACATTTCATATTGCCAGTTACTTTGCTTTTGTATTGCAATTTGATCGGATGCTCCGAAAGGGTAAAACTAGCTACACCTGCCGCGTGTGTGAGCAAAATTGTGAGTAAAAGGAACCTAAACTATGGGACGTCAAATATAGTCAGGGCAACCTGGACATAGAGACATTATATTTATCAACAATTTTGAGGGCCCCGGTCAACCTAGGCTTATTCATGGGTTGATAATTTATTTATAAGCAGCTTGCTTTTTATTTTATAGAGTTGGTGATAATTTCAAGAAGGCGCAAGTACATTTTACTGTGAATTACAACATGTCTGATTTGCTTAGACGATATTACCAGAATGATTCATTTAGGCTTATAGAACACATTAACAAAACCACTCTAGAATACTTATCACGTGATGTCATCTCAGATGATTGGTCGATTGACGCCGAGTATCTTTCTGAAGTCAGAGAGAATGAAATCGGTGAGATTTTTAATTGGTTATTTTCAGTAAAGTCTATTCAAAATTACATATTATTCTTTAGAAGCGCTTGAATCAAAATTATGAAACCGAAATTTTCGCGCACAACAAACGACACCTAAGTAAGTGAAAATTATTACACCACGAAAATAAATACATACAATATACAATGTATTCAAACTATGTTCAAAGGGTATACAGGCTTTTCGAGTTGCAATTTGTATTTGGTGCTATACAAGCAATGTTAGCGTACTATTTATTCTTCAAGTGCTTTTGTCGTGTCTGTTAATTATACAGAAGTGTTCACAAATGAACAATTACAAGAATACTATGCCATGTCCAAATCACAATTCTTAAGCAAAGTTACAATTGTAAAAACTGGCAAATTCCGTTACACACACGCACTTCCAACAGGGAAGAGAGAGAAGCTGATAACAAAATACTGTGTCATGTCCACATCACAATTTTAAAGCAAAGTTACAACTTTCAAAACTTGCAAATTTAACACATAAACTTCTGTTAGTGAGGAACCGGGTGTTCTGGAGGGATAAGCATATCATTTTAGGCTACTTACGTCAGTAACGTGCCAAAAATATATGAACACCTGCATTCCTATTTTTAAACAATATCATCAAAACAAACATAGTAATCCATAATACTATTTGCAATATTAAGTGGGACCAAGTAGCTTCATAAGGAATGTCGGAAATTAATAATACACATTGCAGTTGCAGCTTGCTAAACAGGAAGTTCTTGCTTTTCTGGAGCACCTGATATGACTTCCCCAATTTTTGCTTTGCTTTTGGTTATGATTAGGACATAGATTGGTATATTGCTTTTTGAACTTTAACAGTGTTTTCTATTCATATAAACAAAATGTGTAATATATATTTTATTACAGGTAAACAAGAGGTATTCAAACCCTGTGACATCATGAAGACAATTTGTAACAGTAATTATACTTGTGTGCGGATGAATGGGTCGTCATTAGGAATTGTGTGTTGTAAAACATGCATAGCGAACGTTTACCCGAGCTGTAATGTATCTACCAGTGACATTTCCAAGTATGTAAACAGCAGGCCCAAGTTTCAAAATCATTTTAACTAAGATGTTCCGTGACTTAAATTGAGAAAATTTTTGTTATCTTTTTTCATAACTTCAAATAACTAAGTACAGATGTTTTTAGCCAGAAATGGTGTTAAAAACGGCAACTTAAATTTCTGAATATTTTAAAAAGTTTAAAAGATTTGGAATTATGCCAGATTTAAATTAAGGGAAATCTTAGTTAAGGAATAAGGGTGAAACTGAGATCTTGAACATAAAGGTTTTTAAAACTTTTTACAAGGACACAAATAAACCCGAATTTCGAGAAAAAAGTTACCACATTAAAAACAAACATTCTAATCCATGTCCGAATCACATTCCAGAAGCAAAGTATAGCTTTAGAATTGACAAGTTAGGTTAGACACATGAACTTTCATCAGGGAAGTGAGGCCGGGTGCTTCGGTAGATAGAGTAAGCACTTCCTGTTTAGCTAGCTACACCCGCCACGTGTGTTATCAAAATTGTGTGAAAGGAACATGGAACAATGGGACGTCAAAATATATCAAGGGCAATCCTGGACACAGAGACATCCGACTTATCAACAATACTGTGGTAACGGCTATAAAACTTATTCCTATCGAAAGATTACAAATATTTTATAAAGTTGACATATCTGAAACCTTTTATAAATCTGTGAATTTTTTGTCTTTTCCATACATTCAATGTTTAAGTTTTGTTTGGTTCTTAATTGATTTTTATTTTTAATGAACGCTTATTGGTATTAGTCACGTGATATACAGTACTGTAAAATGTCCAAAATCCGTGTTAACAATTTTAGACATTTGTATTTTTTTATTTGAAGAAATACTCAAAACCCAATATCAACTCAGTCGCAACCAACAATAAGGAATGATGACAAGGGAAATAACTCTTCGACTATTTCCATTGCTGTAGTTGTAACAGTAGTCAGCGTGTTGATGACAATAGTAATTGGCATAGTAATGGCTTATATAAGGAAAAAGAAGATATTGTGCAGTAAAGTAGATGTTAAGGTACGATTATAAAATTAATGAGACCACTATGATTCGTTTCGTGTCCGGGAAGGGTTCGAACACTGATAGGGATCAACAAATACTTTCTCATCAGTACTGCTTGGAACAAAATTTTGAAACCAAATTTTATTAAAGGATTGAAAATATATCCTAAGGACGAAACTAAAATTAAGCCAAATTTAGCTTGGGAAATATTTCCACGAGGGAAGAGGGAGTATACCTTAGTTTTTGAAATTATAAATAAACATGAACGTTTTTTAAAATTTTCGAAAACCTTTTCAATACTAAAATTAGTGGTTGTAATTGTTGTTAAATGTTGCTTAACACGTCGCATCAGCAATGTTCAGCTATTCGTGACAAGAACTGCTTTTTTATCTCTAATGATTGATTTATGAACGAGTTCGTGTATGTATGTGAAGTGTAAATGTGTTTTATGGTCTGTCTTTTACCTGGCTGATTGAAAGTGCTAGTTCACCGAGTCAGTATGTCGCAGACAAGCGTACCACTCCCCCAAACGACCTGGCTGATTGAAGGTGCTAGTTCACCGAGTCAGTATGTCGCAGACAAGCGTACCACTCCCCCAAACGACCTAGCTGATTGGAGGTGCTAGTTCACCGAGTCAGTATGTCGCAGACAAGCGTACCACTCCCCCAAACGACCTGGCTGATTGAAGGTGCTAGTTCACCGAGTCAGTATGTCGCAGACAAGCGTACCACTCCCCCAAACGACCTAGCTGATTGGAGGTGCTAGTTCACCGAGTCAGTATGTCGCAGACAAGCGTACCACTCCCCCAAACGACCTGGCTGATTGAAGGTGCTAGTTCACCGAGTCAGTATGTCGCAGACAAGCGTACCACTACACCAAACGACCTGGCTGATTGGAGGTGCTAGTTCACCGAGTCAGTATGTCGAAGACAAGCGTACTACTCCCCCAAACGAGTAAAAGCCAATGGGAATCCAACATGTGGACTAAAACTATTTATAATGTCTGTGAACTTTTATATTTAAAATTTTGTTAAAAAATATTTTTCTGTTTCTTTTTTTAGTTCTTTCCAAACATTTGTTTATAGTTTCAGGATCGACAGGGGTGTATTCAGATTCACGATATTTTGCAGAATAAATTTGTTGGTGACAAAAATATAGAATTTACCGGCTTTAAAATTTATAGAAAATATAAAAATAAAAGAAATATTGGTGGATCCCTTCCATCTCGTAATCACGCCAAACATAAGGTAATAATAAAATATAAATAATATTTTAGGTGTGTGTGTGTGTGTGTGTGTGTGTGTGTGTGGGTAATGATAGAAACATTGTTTTGCAAAATAAGAAATATCACTCCAAAATTCTAAAAGTAAAAATGTCTTGCAGAATAAATATTTAACCAAGTTTTTTGTTTTTTATAGGAACGGTGTTTTGAAAAAAAACTAAATTTCAATAGGAACTGTGTTTTGCAAATTTATTATGAAATATCACAATTTTCAATACGAACGATGTTTTGCAAAAGAAAATTAAAAATTACTAAATTTTCAAAAGGGACGGTGTTTTGCAAAATTAAATAAATATCGTCTAAAAGACAATAAACGAATTTATTTTTATCACATTCACTTGCTTCAGGTAACTTAAAATATGTATGTGCATTCTTTTTAGACAGATATTGATTGTTCTTGATACAATTATTTTTGCTTTCTGACTGTTACCATTGATGACCCAGACTACTTTTGCTCACAGACATGAGTAGACTCGAAAATATAGTCGAAAATGCAGAATCGTCAAAACTTTCAAACTTTCTGCATAAAAAGGTGAATAACCTCGAAATCATTTTTTTATATTTCAATCAGAAAATTTTAAGAAACTTTACCAGATTAATTAATCAATAAGGAATCAAAAACAAACAAACAAACTCATACATACCAATCCATGTCCGAATCACAAACCAGAAGCAAAGTAAAATCAAACATACTAATCCATGTCCGAATCACAATTCAGAAGCAAAATAAAAACAAACATACTAATCCATGTCTGAATCACAATCCAGAAGCAAAGTAAAACAAACATACCGATCAATGTCCGAATAACAATCTAGAAGCAAAGTAAAAACAAACATACTAATCCACGTCCGAATCACAATACAGAAGCAAAGTAAAACAATCATACTAATCCATGTCCGAATCACAAACCAGAAACAAAGTAAAAACAAACATACTAATCCATGTCCGAATCACAATCCAGAAGCAAAGTAAAATCAAACATACTAATTCATGTCCGAATCACAATCCAGAAACAAAGTAAAAACAAACATACTTATCCATGTCAGAATCACAATCCAGAAGCAAAGTAAAAACAAACATACTAATCCATGTCCGAATCACAATCCAGAAACAAAGTAAAATCAAACATACTAATTCATGTCCGAATCACAATCCAGAAACAAAGTAAAAACAAACATACTTATCCATGTCAGAATCACAATCCAGAAGCAAAGTAAAAACAAACATACTAATCCATGTCCCAATCACAATCCAGAAGCAAAGTAAAACCAAACATACTAATTCATGTCCGAATCACAATCCAGAAGCAAAGTAAAATCAAACATACTAATCTACTAATCCATGTCCGAATCACAACCCAGAAGCAAAGTAAAAACAAACATACTAATCCATGTCCGAATCACAATCCAGAAGCAAAGTAAAATCAAACATACTAATCTACTAATCCATGTCCGAATCACAACCCAGAAGAAAAGTAAAAACAAACATACTAATCCATGTCCGAATCACAATCCAGAAGCAAAGTAAAAACAAACATACTAATCCATGTCCGAATCACAATCCAGAAGCAAAGTAAAAACAAACATACTAATCAATGTCCGAATCACAATCCAGAAACAAAGTAAAAACAAACATACTAATCCATGTCCGAATCACTATCCAGAAACAAAGTAAAAACAAACATACTTATCTACTAATTCATGTCCGAATCACAACCCAGAAGAAAAGTAAAAACAAACATACTAATCAATGTCCGAATCACAATCCAGAAACAAAGTAAAAACAAACATACTAATCAATGTCCGAATCACAATCCAGAAACAAAGTAAAAACAAACATACTAATCCATGTCCGTATCACAATTCAGAAACAACGTAAAAACATACTAATCCATGTCCGAATCACAATCCAGAAAAAAAGTAAAAACAAACATACTAATCCATGTCCGAATCACAATTCAGAAACAAAGTAAAAACAAACATACTAATCCATGTCCGAATCACAATTCAGAAACAAAGTAAAAACAAACATACTATTCTATGTCCGAATCACTATCCAGAAACAAAGTAAAAACATACTAATCCATGTCCGAATCACAATCCAGAAAAAAAGTAAAAACAAACATACTAATCCATGTCCGAATCACAATTCAGAAACAAAGTAAAAACAAACATACTAATCCATGTCCGAATCACAATTCAGAAACAAAGTAAAAACAAACATACTATTCTATGTCCGAATCACTATCCAGAAACAAAGTAAAAACATACTAATCCATGTCCGAATCACAATCCAGAAAAAAAGTAAAAACAAACATACTAATCCATGTCCGAATCACAATTCAGAAACAACGTAAAAAACATACTAATCCATGTCCGAATCACTATCCAGAAACAAAGGAAAAACATACTAATCCATGTCCGAATCACAATCCAGAAAAAAAGTAAAAACAAACATACTAATCCATGTCCGAATCACAATTCAGAAAAAAAGTAAAAACAAACATACTAATCCATGTCCGAATCACAATTCAGAAACAAAGTAAAAACAAATATACTAATCCATGTCCGAATCACAATTCAGAAACAAAGTAAAAACAAACATACTATTCTATGTCCGAATCACAATTCAGAAACAACGTAAAAACATACTAATCCATGTCCGAATCACAATCCAGAAAAAAAAGTAAAAACAAACATACTAATCCATGTCCGAATCACAATTCAGAAACAAAGTAAAAACAAACATACTTATCCATGTCCGAATCACAATCCAGAAAGAAAGTAAAAACATACTAATCCATGTCCGAATCACAATCCAGAAACAAAGTAAAAACAAACATACTAATCCATGTCGGAATCACAATTCAGAAACAACGTAAAAACATACTAATCCATGTCCGTATCACAATTTAGAAACAAAGTAAAAACAAACATACTATTCTATGTCCGAATCACAATCCAGAAACAAAGTAAAAACATACTAATCCATGTCCGAATCACAATCCAGAAACAAAGTAAAAACATACTAATCCATGTCCGAATCACAATCCAGAAGCAAAGTAAAATCTTTGGAACTGACAAATGAACTTTCACCAGGGAAGTGAGGCCGGTTGATCCGAAAGAGTAAGCACCTACTGTTTAGCTAGCTGCACCCGACATTCATAAAAATATGAAAAATGGTGAAGATGATAAATATAAAAAATGCACATACGTGTTATATGCTCGCACATGTTAAACCGTCCTTCTTTGAAAATCTTTGAATAAAATTGTTCCCCACAATTTTGACAACAAAAGTTTCTTTTATCTCGTAAGCAGAGATCTAAAGTATATGTAAATTAAGTCTAATATCTTTTGTTTTGCTAACTGTCCCAAATAATGATGATGTTTTTTATAACCATGGTTATAGTTGAAGAACAAATATACTAACTATGCATTAGCATTCCGATTTGCGAATAATTAAAAATATTTTGTAAAATGATTTAATTGAAATGACCATGAAATGATGTTTTGTTTCTTATTTCAGATGGAAGAAGCTATTGAAGCAAAGGTCAAGCAATTAGGAATATTCATTGAGGACACTGAAACATTAAAGAAACGATTACATTTAAAATGTTCTCTGAGAAGGGGAAACAGTTTTTAGTAGGAGAATAATACAATTTTTTTCACCTTATTTGAATATATTGACATATGATTGGCAAGTTCCTAGCCACGTGGTATTTAACATTTACAATACCTGGACAATCGGGGAACATTACCATTTAATTGAAATGCCAATCGCTCGACACGGAAACATAAGATTTCTAGTCACGGAAATCCCCGAGTAGACATAACCTGAAGCATTACGTCTAAATTTTAAGCTCGTGACTGTACACACAGAACCACTGTTATCAGGAACGGTAAAAGATGCAAACAGTTATTATCGTAGGAGTTCGGAGGAAACATGATTTGAGAACATGCTGTGCAATATCAGCTTAGAAAATAAAGTTCTTTCAAGATAAACAGAAAACTTTTAATATTATTGTGTCTTATTTCTGACATTCTGATTATTTTGGTCGACATAAACATTTCGACATGTTCACTTAATATCATGTCAAGTCCAGATACATTCAACGGTAACATAACGGAAAATTGTGATAGTAAAATAAATAGTTGAGATTATACGAATGCAATATGAGTATTCATGTAGGATAAGGAAGTCTCATCCGAGGGGTCGAAATTTCAGTCAGAGACAAGGAATGCAAGCATACCATATCCCCAAGTCACATTATCTAGACATCGGGTGAACCGAATGATACTCTGTCCTCTTAATACCGAGAGTCAGGCGACCGGTGTTTGAAACCCATGACCTCTCGCTGTTGATTGCAGAAAGTGATGAAATAATCAATTGGCTGGTTGATTGATGGACTGGTGTTTTAGTTACCCGTCAAGAATATTTCACTTATATCGAGACTGCACCAGCTATGGATGAGGAGGCAGAAAATTAGACGTTTTTGACTAGGTAGATGTACAGAGAGGGCTCTTTAACATACATAGCTTGCTGTGACACGGGACATCGGGTTAAGGTCTCATTTGAAGGATCCTATGACTTTCATTTCTAAATGCCGAGTGTTTGGCGAAAGATCATTCACTACCTATTTTCAAGTCTTGGTCAGAACCCGGCCAGGGTTCGAACCTATGACCTTCATTTGAAATCATTTGATGCCGATCATTTGACCCCATCTTGACCCCTGGTACGCTATATACCTCGGCCACTTGGCAAGATTCCTCATCTGCAGCTGATCTCATACCACCTGTCTAACCACTGCGGTAGTCAGTTGGTAGAGTGCTCGCATTGTAAGTGGGAGGTTGTGGTTTCGAACGTCGGCCGGGTGTGACCCAAGACTTGAAAGTTGGTAATGACTGTTCTTTCGCCAAGCATTCGGCATGACGAAATGAAAGTCACGGTTCTTTCGGATGAGAACTTAAAACAAACGAGGTCCCATGTCACGGTTGGCTTGGCACAATAAAGAACCGTGCTGTATAATGCCATAAGCGCAACGCACAGGCAAAATTTCTGCACCTTCGGTTATAGCTGGCGACGTCTCAATATAAGCGAAATATTCTTGACTTCGAAGTTAAACACCATTACTGAACTCTCAACTCATCTCATACCATCGTTTTACTTAAACTAGACAGCTTATTAACAGCTGCTTTCTATTTCTCGAACGTCTCGATTATTCGACAGCTGGGTTCGACTACTTTTCGTAAGGTCAGTGTTTAACTTTCGACAAGTCTGTACTGTATGGTGTATTCTTATCAAGTATATCAAGTACAGTCAAACCTATCTATAAAGACCACCTCTATATAAGGACCACCTGTTTATAAAGGCCAATGGATTGTATCTCAATTGTTCTTAATTCAAATTACAGTCCAACCTGTTTAAAGGCCACCTCTATATAATGGTCACCTGCGTATACAGGCCAGTAGAATTGTATCTCAATTGTTCTTTATTCATATTACTGTCCAACCTGTCGTAAAGACCATCTCTATATAAGGACCACCTGTTTATAAAGGCCAGTAGAATTGTATCTCAATTGTTCTTTATTCATATTACTGTCCAACCTGTCTTAAAGACCATCTCTATATAAGGACCACCTGTTTATAAAGCCCAGTAGAATTGTATCTCAATTGTTCTTTATTCATATTACTGTCCAACCTGTCTTAAAGACCACCTCTATATAAGGACCACCTGTTTATAAAGGCCAGTGGATTGTATCTCAATTGTTCTTAATTGAAATTACAGTCCAACCTGTTTAAAGGCCACCTCTATATAATGGTCACCTGCGTATAAAGGCCAGTAGAATTGTATCGCAATTGTTCTTTATTCATACCATTTGAACCTGTATATAAAGGCCACCTGCCCATAAGGCAACTTTTACTGTTTCGCTTTTGGTGTCTTTATAGACAGGTTTGATTGTAATATCATAAAAGCAAGAAAAAATATATAAAATGCTTATTTATAGTTTAATGTTCAAATTTACGGATTATCTCAAAAGGTCCATCATGACTGTCGGGCATCGTTCGGCCTTGTCGTTATTTCTGAAAATAAATAAATAAATAAATAAATAAATAAATATTCAATTTTCGCTTAATTTCCACCATTTCAGCAGATTAATCTTCAACAAGGACAAATAACATACAAAAGTACGAGACCTTTCCTTCTTCTTTGTTCGGAACTTCGAACTTCGGATAAGTCTTAAACTATTTGTGTTTCCCCGTGAAGTTCGAGATAACGAGATTCAACTGTAAATGAATGAATGAATAAATAAATAAATAAATAAATAAATAAATAAACAAACAAATAAATAAATAAATAAATAAATAAATAAATAAATAAATAAATAAATATTCAATTTTCGTTGATAGTGCTACATTTCGACAACTAATTCTGTATCACATTTATAGTATATCATCTCAGTCAGTGTTTATAACGGGATTAGTTTGTAAAGAGGTCAATGGCTGAGACTTTGCCATAAAATCTTTGGTGTCTTAGCGTCTAAGGGGCCTTATATGAACTATAGATTTGGCACTTGGCTCGGTGTTAAACTTTCGACAGGACAGTACTGTTCTGTATCCTGCCTTACATAAGCTAATTATGTCCCCATATTTCAGCTGGTAAAGTGCTCGCTCCGTGAGTGGGAGGTCTTGGGTCGGCCGGGTGTGACCCAAGACTTGAAAGTGGGTAGTGACTGTTCTTTTTCCAAGCACTCGGCATTACGAAATGAAAGTCACGGTTCTTTCGGATGAGAACTTAAAATAAACGAGGTCCCTTGTCACGGTGGGCTTGGTACGCTAAAGAACCATGTTGTATAATACCATAAACGCAACGCACAGGCAAAATTTCTGCACCTTCGTCTATAGCTGGCGACGTCTCGATATAAGTGAAATATTCTTGACTGGGACGTTAAACACCATTACTCCCCATAACGAGGTGCTCTATTTTTTCTTTCGACATTTTGTCCTCCGTTCTCTCAAAAAACTGTTTAACAGGTTTTTCTGAAAGTTCACTGAAGCAATATTGGTTAGAAATAAATGTGCCATTGGCGTAACAGGTTTTTCTGAAAGTTCACTGAAGCAATATTGGTTAGAAATAAATGTGCCATTGGCGTTTCATATTTTGATTATGCACATTGTTCGCAAAACATTTATTTCCTAATTGGATTAGTTGGGGTGGGGGGGGTGGCGATTTTAAAATGACATCCCATTTCAGTCAATTTTGATTTTTGAATATTTATTTGTTTTGCTACATTATAGCAAAAATATTTTTTTAAAAATAACAAAATTTAGTATATCACATGTTAACTCCTATGAGCTATTATGAACCTCTTCTCGGGAACAGTTCTCCTATAGTGTTGTCTGGAGGAGTATAGGGACCTAGCCTATCGACTCGGGCATTGTATCTCTTTCTAGACAACACTAAAGGAGAACAGTTCCCTAGGGGAAGAGGTCCATAATAGATTAATATTACCTTTGGGCATCTATCCGGATTTTGCGGACATTTCCAACCATAGCGTATGCATTTCTTTATCGATGGACATTTACACCCGCATCTGTGGCATCTTGTTTTACAAAACCTCCGCAGTCTTACGCATTCGTAGGTGTATTTTGTACATTTTTTCTGGCATCGACACCGCCCGTTTCTCTTATCACAATCAAGTATATAATTGCTGCATACATTGCGACGACGTATAGTAATGTACACAAGGACATCTCGTATCTTCACACCTAGTTTCTTGGGCATATTTAATGCAATGAGTTTTTATTCGGCAGTGTTTAGGACAATCATACTGTAAATGTATAAACAAGAATAAATTTAAGTAAAGCGAGATCATTTTGCATTCCTTTTATTTATTGCTTGACTGGGACGTAAATCATCAATTTATTACCAACACAATTAAAAAACGCGACATCTTTGAAGAATTTCAAAAAGTTATACCAAAGTACTTTTTTTACTTATTAATTCCCTAATATTATATTATCTTAACATTTGGTTGTTTAATATAACTATATATATATATATATATATATATAATATATATATATATATATATATATATATATATATATATATAGTTTTATACTTAGCATCTTAGCATATGTTTTATATTTTGCGTTATTTTTAATTATTTTTAATTACTACATGTAAAGAAATGTTATTTTGTATTAATCATATTGGGGGCCTTATGTAAGATTGGCTCAGTCCAAATAAGCAACCCTCGAAAAATAAAGTCATTATTATTATTATTAATCAATAAATCAATCGTTTGCTCTGGAGAGTGTATGGGTTGAGAAGATAGGAGTGTGTATGGTAATGGTGTTTAACGACAAGATTTTTTACTAATAACAAGGCAGTCAGCTCATGGTAAAAGAAACCAGAGTGGTCAGAGAAAACCACTAAACTTCGGTAAAATTAACTGACGCCCTAAGATTTGACCTGAGTGGGATTCGAACCTCCTAGGCGGGGAAACCACTGCGGTAGCTCAGTCGGTAGAGTGCTAGCTACGTAAGTTTTAGGTCGCGGGTCCGAACCCCGACCAGGTCTGACTCAAGACTTGAAAGTGGGTATTACGAAATGACAGTCACGGTTCTTTCGGGTGGGAACTTAAAATAAACGAGGTCCCGTGTCACGATGGGCTCGGCACGTTAAAGAACCCTTCCGTATGATGCCATCAGCGCAACGCACAGGCAAAATTTCCGCATCTTCACCTATAGCTGGCGACGTCTCGATATAAATAAAATATTCTTGACTGGGACGTTAAACACCATTACTCAACTTAACTCCACTCCTCGGTGGAGAGAGGGATCGCTCGGCTACTATGGACCATGGGCATTGTACGGGTGGTGTTCACGGTTGTAAGGCAGTGCATTTTTCCAAATATAGATATCATACAATTTTGAAATAAGTGATTGGTTGCTTACATAGTAACGTCTTTTGGTCAGCATTTTAGGATTCTCGTCAGTTTTCTCCGCAATGACCAAGCACAGCATAAAACCGAACACAACTAAAACAGCCAAGGTATTCATTCTCGGAATCGGTATCTATAAACAAAGTAACAAACAATAATAATACAACAAATTAAATAATGTAAATAAATATAATCAAACTATGAGAGACAGAGAGCGAGAGAGATTTTAACTCGCAGAGGGAGAGAGAATACCCTGAAGGATAGATAGACAGACATACAGAGAGAGAGAGAGAGAGAGAGAGAGAGAGAGAGAGAGAGAGAGAGTATTAGATTTTGAATTCTTAGGAAGAGAGAATATTATTTTAAAATTCAGATTTTAACTCGCAGAGGGAGAGAGAATACCCTGAAGGATAGATACACACACACACAACACACACACACACACACACACAGAGAGAGAGAGAGAGAGAGAGAGAGGAGAGAGAGAGAGAGAGAGAGAGAGAGAGAGAGAGAGAGAGTATTAGTTTTAAATTTTCTTAAGAGACAATATAAGTTTTAAAAGCTTAGCGAGAGAGAACATTCGTTTTAAATTCTGAGAGAGAGAGATCACTACTTTTAAATTCTTAAATAGAGAGAGAGAGAGAGAGAGAGAGAGAGAGAGAGAGAGAGAGAGAGATCATTAATTTAAATTTCTTAGAGATAATATAAGTTTTAACAGCTTTGCGAGAGAACATTCGTTTTAAATTCTTAGCGAGAGAGAGAGAGAGAGAGAGAGAGAGAGAGCATAAGTTTTAAATTCTTAGAAAGAGTAAGTGAGTAAGTTTATTGTCTATTTTACTATAACTTACCTGTTACAACTACTAACTTTCTTCTTCTGAGTAAAATTAAAAACTGGTAAAAATGCAAATTTCACGGAGATACCGGATAATTAAATAATAGCGTGCAAACATTGTAACATTAGTAAAAGTAAATAGTAATTAAATTGTAATACTAATCTAAAACGGAAATTATTTTAATATGAATTAGTGATCGTTTAACAAGTGAGTGATCCAAAACAGTACAAACCTGCCGAAAGTTTAACATTAAGTTAACTGATTTGTGTTAAATCGACATCTCATCTCCACCCCTGTCAGACCTGTCGACAATTTAACATTAAGTTACCGGATTGGTGTTAAATCGACATCTCATCTCCACCCCTGTCAGACCTGTCGAAAATTTAACATTAAGTTAACGGATTGGTGTTAAATCGACATCTCATCTCCACCCCTGTCAGACCTGTCGAAAATTTAACATTAAGTTAACTGATTGGTGTTAAATCGACATCTCATCTCCACCCCTGTCAGACCTGTCAAAAATTTAACATTAAGTTAACGGATTGGTGTTAAATCGACATCGCATCTCCAACCCTGTCAGACCTGTCGAAAATTTAACATTAAGTTAACGGATTGGTGTTAAATCGACATCTCATCTCCACCCCTGTCAGACCTGTCAAAAATTTAACATTAAGTTAACTGATTGGTGTTAAATCGACATCTCATCTCCACCCCTGTCAGACCTGTCAAAAATTTAACATTAAGTTAACGGATTGGTGTTAAATCGACATCTCATCTCCACCCCTGTCAGACCTGTCAAAAATTTAAGTCTAAGTTAACGGATTGGTGTTGAATCGACATCGCATCTCCAACCCTGTCAGACCTGTCGAAAGTTTAACACTAAGTTAACGGATTGGTGTTAAATCGACATCGCATCTTAACCCCTGTCAGACCTGTCGAAAGTTTAACATTAAGTTAACGGATTGGTGTTAAATCGACATCGCATCTCCACCCCTGTCAGACCTGTCAAAAATTTAACATTAAGTTAACGGATTGGTGTTAAATCGACATCGCATCTTAACCCCGGTCAGACCTGTCGAAAATTTAACATTAAGTTAACGGATTGGTGTTAAATCGACATCGCATCTTAACCCCGGTCAGACCTGTCAAAAATTTAACATTAAGTTAACGGATTGGTGTTAAATCGACATCGCATCTTAACCCCGGTCAGACCTGTCGAAAATTTAACATTAAGTTAACGGATTGGTGTTAAATCGACATCGCATCTTAACCCCGGTCAGACCTGTCGAAAATTTAACATTAAGTTAACTGATTGGTGTTAAATCGACATCGCATCTCCACCCCTGTCAGACCTGTCGAAAATTTAACATTAAGTTAACGGATTGGTGTTAAATCGACATCTCATCTCCACCCCTGTCAGACCTGCCGAAAGTTTAACATTAAGTTAACGGATTGGTGTTAAATCGACATCGCATCTCCACCCCTGTCAGACCTGTCGACAATTTAACATTAAGTTAACGGATTGGTGTTAAATCGACATCTCATCTTGGCCCCTGTCAGACCTGTCGAAAATTTAACATTAAGTTAACGGATTGGTGTTAAATCGACATCGCATCTCCACCCCTGTCAGACCTGTCGACAATTTAACATTAAGTTAACTGATTGGTGTTAAATCGACATCGCATCTCCACCCCGGTCAGACCTGTCGACAATTTACCATTAAGTTAACGGATTGGTGTTAAATCGACATCGCATCTCCACCCCTGTCAGACCTGTCGACAATTTACCATTAAGTTAACTGATTGGTGTTAAATCGACATCGCATCTCCACCCCTGTCAGACCTGTCGACAATTTAACATTAAGTTAACGGATTGGTGTTAAATCGACATCTCATCTCCACCCCTGTCAGACCTGTCGACAATTTAACATTAAGTTAACGGATTGGTGTTAAATCGACATCGCATCTCCACCCCTGTCAGACCTGTCGACAATTTAACATTAAGTTAACGGATTGGTGTTAAATCGACATCGCATCTCCACCCCTGTCAGACCTGTCGAAAATTTAACATTAAGTTAACGGATTGGTGTTAAATCGACATCTCATCTTAACCCCTGTCAGACCTGTCGAAAATTTAACATTAAGTTAACGGATTGGTGTTAAATCGACATCTCATCTTAACCCCTGTCAGACCTGTCGACAATTTAACATTAAGTTAACGGATTGGTGTTAAATCGACATCTCATCTTAACCCCTGTCAGACCTGTCGAAAATTTAACATTAAGTTAACGGATTGGTGTTAAATCGACATCGCATCTCCACCCCTGTCAGACCTGTCGACAATTTAACATTAAGTTAACTGATTGGTGTTGAATCGACATCTCATCTCCACCCCTGTCAGACCTGTCGACAATTTAACATTAAGTTAACGGATTGGTGTTAAATCGACATCTCATCTCCACCCCTGTCAGACCTGTCGACAATTTAACATTAAGTTAACGGATTGGTGTTAAATCGACATCGCATCTCCACCCCTGTCAGACCTGTCGACAATTTAACATTAAGTTAACGGATTGGTGTTAAATCGACATCGCATCTCCACCCCTGTCAGACCTGTCGAAAATTTAACATTAAGTTAACGGATTGGTGTTAAATCGACATCTCATCTTAACCCCTGTCAGACCTGTCGAAAATTTAACATTAAGTTAACGGATTGGTGTTAAATCGACATCTCATCTTAACCCCTGTCAGACCTGTCGACAATTTAACATTAAGTTAACGGATTGGTGTTAAATCGACATCTCATCTTAACCCCTGTCAGACCTGTCGAAAATTTAACATTAAGTTAACGGATTGGTGTTAAATCGACATCGCATCTCCACCCCTGTCAGACCTGTCGACAATTTAACATTAAGTTAACGGATTGGTGTTAAATCGACATCTCATCTTAACCCCTGTCAGACCTGTCGAAAGTTTAACATTAAGTTAACGGATTGGTGTTGAATCGACATCTCATCTTAACCCCTGTCAGACCTGTCGACAATTTAACTCTAAGTTAATGGATTGGTGTTGAATCGACATCTCATCTTGGCCCTTGTCAGACCTGTCAAAAGTTTATTAGTAAGCCAATGGATTGGTGTTGAGTCGCCGGCTCTTCAAACTCGACCATTTGTTACATCCATATTTCGATTGTTTTTCAGCAGTTGCTATCTTTCATTCGGCAGCTTTCGGTCACTCGCTATCCATACCTCGGACATTCGGTAACCGGGCTATATCTCCAAAACATTCGGACAGCTTCTATCTTTCATTCGGCAGCTTTCGGTCACTCGCTATCCATACCTCGGACATTCGGTAACCGGGCTATATCTCCAAAACATTCGGACAGCTTCTATCTTTCATTCGGCAGCTTTCCGTCACTCGCTATCCATACCTCGGACATTCGGTAACCGGGCTATATCTCCAAAACATTCGGACAGCTTCTATCTTTCATTCGGCAGCTATCGGTCACTCGCTATCCATACCTCGGACATTCGGTAACCGGGCTATATCTCCAAAACATTCGGACAGCTTCTATCTTTCATTCGGCAGCTTTCGGTCACTCGCTATCCATACCTCGGACATTCGGTAACCGGGCTATATCTCCAAAACATTCGGACAGCTTCTATCTTTCATTCGGCAGCTTTCGGTCACTCGCTATCCATACCTCGGACATTCGGTAACCGGGCTATATCTCCAAAACATTCACACAGCTTCTATCTTTCATTCGGCAGCTTTCGATCACTCGCTATCCATACCTCGGACATTCGGTAACCGGGCTATATCTCCAAAACATTCAGACAGCTTCTATCTTTCTCTCGGGAGCTATTGGTCACTCGCTATCCATTCCTCGGACATTCGGTAACCGGGCTATATCTCCAAAGCATCTCGACAGCTGCTATCTTTCTCTCGAGAACTATCGGTCACTCGCTATCCATACCTCGGACATTCGGTAACCGGGCTACATCTCGCTATCTATACCTCGGACATTCGGCAGCAGAGTTGCGACCTCTTTTTTATGACACAGTGTTGTACTTTCGATAGGCATGTAACGTAAGTGCATATGCACCAAATTGAATATAGATCTCTTTTTAGTATCTGTGACATTAGCTGGCTTCATAATGAAAACTATATTTTTATCTAGATCGTTTTGGCAATGGTAAGACACATTTTGCGACAATTTATTAAGTAAAAAAAATTCCACATTTTTAAAATATTTGTTGCAGACTGTTATTGCTCTGCCTCCCCCCTTCCTCAAAAGAAAACATTCAATGATAAAAAAATTGGGTCAAAATAGGCTCAAATATAGATTAAATTAGGTCCAACTACGTATACACATATCCCTAATTATTCCTAAAAAGAATCATACACAGTAAGACCTGTAAACAGACATCTGAGGGAC
Source organism: Anadara kagoshimensis (assembly GCA_021292105.1). Classification (NCBI taxonomy): domain Eukaryota; kingdom Metazoa; phylum Mollusca; class Bivalvia; order Arcoida; family Arcidae; genus Anadara; species Anadara kagoshimensis. The sequence goes on from CM037868.1 coordinate 35,526,659, forward strand.
TTAAAATTAATATTAAAAAAATTAAAAAATCATACACAGTAACCCCTGTAAATAAGTTCTAAAAGTGTCTAACAAGCTTTGAACAAGGGTTCAAACACAATACCAGAGTCCTCTCACATATGAAGCGACAACTCTGCCAAAGAAGCTACCGTAATAGTACCAATAGATGAAGGTTATCAAAAAACAAACATACCAATCCATGAAGAAATTATACTCCAAAGGCAAAGTACCAACCTATACATGTACTACCATCAGAAACTTCAAGCCAGGTGCTCTGAAATAAATTGTTGTCGAACAATATCGTGAACCCCATAATTCAATGTTTCTTTCATACGCAACTTTTATTACACACCTTGCCAGTGTAGCTAGTCAAAAACGATATGCTTACAGTTCAGGAACATCTGATCTCACTTGAAAATCTTGAAGTGTTTAATGTAATTTGCCGGCTTTAAAGTTTTGAATTTGCGTTTGAATTGTTTCTTTTTTGGAAAACGACTAGTATGATTGTTTTTCATCAGGATGAAGTCGCTAAATCCAAAATTACCCTGAATAAAGTGCACGTCTTTTATCTAAAGTGTTGATTACACACTTGGTGGATGCAGTTAGCTAAACGGATGGATGTTTACGTGTTCAACTTTATATGCCAGATTCAAAGTTTTTACTTTGCTGCTGGGGGTGTGATTAAGGCATGGAGGTGTATGTTTATATTTTACAAAATACATTGCTTCAAATATGTCGATTAAGTTAGCACAAGTGTGAGGTAAATTCTAAAAATTCCGTTAGTTCTGCGGTAGTTTAGCTTGTAGAGTGCTCGCTCTGTAAGTGGAAGGTCATAGGTTTGAACCCTGACAAGGTCTGACAAAGACTTGAAAGTGAGTAATGACTGTTCTTTTGTCAAGAACTCGGCATTTCAAAATAAAACCCACGTTTCTTTTAGTTGGGAACTTAAATAAACAAGATCTCGTGTCAAGGTAAGCGTGGCACGATAAAAAAAACCCTGCTGTAGAATGCAATCAGCGCAACATACAGTCACAATTTCTGCACCTTCGCCAATAGCTGGCCGATGTCTTGATATAAGTGAAAACTCTTGACTGGGGTGTTAAAACCGTTACTCAACTCAACTTATCTTAATACAAATATATTAACTATGAATACACAACTTTAAAAACGCTATATCTTCATCAAATTTAAATACAATTTGCATTTGCATTTAAAAATACCCGATATACTAGTAATTTTAGGTCAAATCTACTCAATATACACGGCTATATTTATAGATATTATCATAGAGTCATGCAGCTTAAACAAACATAGATAAGTTGGGTACAGACAAACAACTTAGACCTGTCCGCTTGAGCTTTTATTATAAAATCTATCGCGGACCAAGTACATCTATATATAAGGAGCACAGATGTCGTATATATCTTGTTATATACACATCATAGAGCACACATGTGACTTAAATATCTTAACACTACCCATGTATTGGGTGGATACTCCTGTATGAATATACCTAATGAAAGTTCAAGCGAACGGGTCAATGTTGTTTGCTATAAAGTAAAACATTCAAGTGACGTACATGTAATTATTAGTTTTGACTTGTCATTACAACGAGGAAGTTATATCAGGGGAGTATAAAATGGCGCAGTTCTGAAGAATATCAGAGGTAAGTTGTATTAAATATTTGTTTATCAAGGAATAGTTTGTTTCAATACATTACTTACAATATCACAAAAACGTTCACTAGTAATTTTAGCGGAAACAAAAACCAAGAGAGCCAAGAGAGATATCAACCAATTGTTCGTGAATTGTCAACCACATTTTGCTTCTTTAAAAATTAAATACTTATTTCGTCGTTCCTTTAGTCATATAGGAGTACTGAAAAGAGGGATATATGAGCGGGATGAAAATATCATGATTTATAAAATCGAACATTTGGCGTGGGTATTATTTCTTAAAGACAACTGCAAGTACAATTATCGATCTGATCAGATTACTGTACGAGTTGTTTCCCTTTTCACACTACAAACATTTATAGAAATCCGAGCTTTTTGCGGCCTTTGTGAAAGCTTTCAATTTCTGATTGTTCAATCATGTAAACAACGTTCAAGTTCATCTCTTAAAAGTACAATTTAAAATATATATATTTTTATCCCGTATAGATACCTCTGTTTTTAAAAAAAGGCAAATGAAAAAACCTGTTAAACCAGGATTGCTATAACCTGGTAAATGCACTACTCCTAAAAAGAAAAAATGCCAGAAAAGTTAAATGAATTTCGAATATGTAAAATATTCTGCCAGCACTGGAAGAAATAAAAGAGAGAAGAATGTGGTTATTATAACCCGGGAACTAATGCTAAACGTGCGAGATGTGCAATATTGGATGTGGACAGGTATCAACATCACAACATTTCTCCAAAATTTTGGACCGTTCGTGGATTTAAAAGTTCCTATTTGATTCAAAAACATTTGAAAGGATGATGAAGTGAAGGAGTTAACTCGGAACAAATCTGGGGACCCAAAATTGTATTTGGCCATATAAATATGGAACATCACTGTTGCTATGGGTCGTTAGTTTGAAGTTGATACTAGTAAATGAAAATCTCACAATTGACCAATCAGAACCAGAGTCAATTACAAATTATACCAGTGTTAATTTTAGAGCCTAGACGACCGTTTCAGGATACAATTCCTGATAATTTATATCAGACACTGAATTTTAATGAAGTTGTGAAGGTACAGAATTTTAGCCTGTGCGTTGGGCTGGTATCATTATACAGCAGGGTTCTTTATCGTGCAAATCCTTTCGTGAAACGGGACCTCGTTTATTTTAAGTTTCCATCCCAAAAAACCCCGCCTTTCATTTCATTTCGTAATGCCAAGTGTTTGGCCAAAGAACATTCACTTCCAACATTTAAGTTTGTGGTTAGAACAGATGGGTATTCGAATCCACGACCCCCAATCACGGAAAGAGCACTCTACCAACTGAGCTATCGCAGTGGGGATTGAGGGCGTTCATCTGATGTATTATATACATGGATTGGCTGTCAGTTCAGGGATCCTGGGCATAATGCATACATCCCCATGTATGGTGTAGATATAAGAGGAGTTTGTTTATCAAGGCCCTCAAAAATTGTAATGGCCGTTATCACAGTATTGTTGATAAGTAATGTCTCTGTGTCTAGGATTGACAGGATATGTTTGACGTCCCATATTTCCACGCCACACAATTTTGATTACAAACGTGGCGGGTGTATGTAACTAAACAGGAGGTGCTTACCCACCAAAAACACCCAGCCTCATTTCACTAGGTTCACGTGTCTAACCTATCATGTCAGTTCCAAAGTTTTATACTTTGCTTCTGGACTGTGATTCTGACATGGATTAGCATTTTTGGCCGGGTTGCACGGAGTGAAAATCCGGTTTATAGTATGGTGAATGTCGGTCGGGCGGGCGGGCGGGCAAAATAGGGTACCAACTTTGTGACATCGACTCCATCTACAGTTTTCAACCAAAAACCTTGAAACTTCACATAATGTTTCTATATAGATTGAGGATGTGCACCTGACTTAATGGAAATATTTCAGGATTTTTTTATGTGCTCCTGACTTTTTGGAAATATTACAGGATTTTTTTTTCAATTTTTTCCAGATTTTAAAACTTATTTAATTTGTACCGTATATATCAAAAGATTATCAAAGAAATTGCAACCCGACCCATTGAGTTTTTGACCCATTTTTGTTTTTGATTGACTGATTTGAAAGGTGTTTCTAAAAACTGTCACACTCAGTCCCTATAATATTTACTCCCAATATCACATTTTACTTTTCACGAGTTATATTTCAATGTATTTACAACGAGATGTACTCATTGGCTCATCGCTTATTGTTTTTGTTATGTCAAATGTTTTCATATGGTGGTAGTAAACAAGAGACCCATTGGACCTGATATGCTCCCCTGATAAATAATAGCTCGAATGTCAAATGTCAAAATCTTTCATAATAGGAACGATATGATGCTAAATTGTCAAAACAAAAGTACAAAAGTAAAAATGCTAGGCCATTTTGGCATTTTTTGGTATCTGTGACCTTGACACTTGAATTTATGGCCTTTATTATTATATCAAAATGATTGTGATGCCAATACCTAACAGGCTAATGTACATGCCTATATAAAGAATTTATAGTTGTGATGCCAATACCCAATAGTCTAATATACTGTGACCTTGACCTTTGAACCCATGACCTTTTTCTATACATCAAAACGATCATTGTATCATTACCTATAAGATTCTAATATACATGCCTATACAAAATGTTTATAGTTTACAAGATAATTAACCATTTCAGTATTCTTTTGCATCTTTGACCTTGACCTTTAAACCCATGATCTTAATCTATATATCAAAAGGTTCGTTACATTCATTATGACAATATTCTAATATAAATATCTATACAAAAAGTTAATAGTTTTCAAGATAATTAACCATTTTAGTATCATTTTGCATCTGTGACTTTGATCTTTGAACCCATGGCCTTAATCTATATATCAAAATGCTCGCTGCATCAATATCTACAACATTGCAATATAAATCCCTATACGAAAGGTTTATAGTGTTCCAGATAATAATTAAAATCAGAGGTAAACAAATTAGGTCGTTATTTCCAAAATTGATCTTGACCCAATTTTGAAGATAATAACAAGATGTCAAAATTGAAAACCCCATGTCATTATCTGGTCAAATAGTCAAGTTATAACAATTTGAAGCTACTTTACTATTTTTTCAAAATTAAACGCAAAAACGTGTAACTTATTTTTTGTCCGGATTTCACAAAATGAGCAAACTATAGGCTTAAGACCCTACAGAAGCCAAATATCACATCAGATTTTTTCTTTAATCATTGGTTTCGGAGAAGAAGGTTTTTTTTGCACCCCTATGTCACCTAGACCTAGATATAGTAGCCATGGCAACGCCACGAACAAATCTGACTTGCACCGGCCCATATATACTTCTTATGTTCAAGTTTCATTGAAATCTGTCCGGTAGTTTGAGAGGGGAAGTCGAAAATGTGTCTTAAAGACGCACGCACGCACATACACACGTTGCGCTATGCCATAAGCTCACATGACCTTCGGCCAGGAGAGCTAAAACATTTAAAATCTGTAAATTTTTATTTATATTAAGCTGTATTATAAACATGTAGCCTAAATTACAGTGATAAGGGACTTTTAGCTACCGCTAGCGAATTCCATTCTCTGCCATATTGAAAACGTCATTATGACTGACTAAAAGAGCATCTCCATTTATACCAGGGGACCCAATGCATCCATTGTGGTAGTTCATTGTTTAACTTAATTTACTTTGCTGTGATTTAGATATGCACACGTATGATTATTTTGATTGTAAATTGTAAATTGAACAAGGACTGGTAGAAGTTCACGTGTTTAACTTAATTTACAAGTTTTTACTTTGCATTTGGGACTGTGAATTAGACATCCACATGTATTATTATTTTGATTGTAAATTGAAAATTGAACAAGGACTGGTAGAAGTTCACGTGTTTAACTTAATTTACAAGTTTTTACATTTGGGACTGTGATTTAGACATGGGCATGTATGATTGCATTTTATGGTACAAATTGTTATATTTTTGTTTTTGTAGATTTTAAAAAGAAATAAGTTTATTGTTGTAAAATTGGAAGAGCATCAAACAAAAATATAGAAAAGAAATAAATGACAAACTAATGATAGAAAAGGATGAAGATATGGCGGTAAGCTAGAACATCTTATACTACAGTTATTTACTAGGAGAGTGTTTTTTGTTGGAACAATTCTAATACAACCAACAGCCAAAGCAGAACTATTAGAAAGTATACTGGTAAAGTGTTTTACTTGGACACAATTCTGAAACAACCAACAACCAAAACAGGAAAGCACAAACAGGACTATTCGAAAGTATACTGGGAAGTGTTGTTATATAGCTGTGCTTTTAACGCAACCAACAAAAAGAACAGCACACGACACAGAGATCGCTAGCCGCAAATGGCTGCAATAATTCTGAAGCGGATTTAGACAATAATTCACTCACTCACTCACTTCCGAACAAACGAACAGAACTATTCGAAATAATATTATCACATTACATAATGTCAGAAAAATGATTTTATAGTTCCATCTGTTGAAGCGGGGTTAATGTAAAAGTTAAATGGAATATACTAAGATTACAGCGGAATTTTTTATCATGGGTTAGAGTGAGTCGCAACAATTCTACTATTATTATTGTATTGAGCATTTCGTTATGTTTGAATCATCCAATTCCAGATCTATGGAATACGGATAACAATTAAGAATGTAGAAAAAACTGATATTGACAAATTGTCACTTGACAAAGATAACTGAGATATAAAAATGTTGATTAACCATTTAAGTCCATTATCTGACAAACAATGAAGAGAAAGAAAAAGAAACGACCAAAAGGTGACGAGCAGTAAGCGGACTTGAAGAGTCAACAGGACAAGAAAGTTATATAAAACATTGAGAACAGGATCCCAGGGACATAAAAGACATTTATTGAGATAGCAAAAACCATGGCTTCAAACATTTCAGGTAAGTTTACATATCTTTTAATTTTTTTAAATGTTTTTGTTCATTTTTGGTCAGTTAGCGCAAGGTTCTGACCACTAAACCACTGACCGACCCCTCCAAACGGTTTTATAAGAATTAACAGTAAAACAGGACCAAAAATTCAAATAAATCATTGAGATGGCAAAAACTTTAATTGATTAAAGAAAGAAAGATGGCCTAAAACATTTCAGGTATCTTAACATTTTAAAAAAATCATTTTTGATCAGTAATCGCACGGTTTAAGACTACCAAGCCAACTGTTGTATTAGAATGAATGGTGTATGCGAATATGTAAAAAGAGTATGTGTGGTGATCTTAAGTGCGGTTATGTACCCTATAACATATTTTCACCCGAATATACATTGTATTGTCAGATAAGCATTGGTAATCAAAATTATCTGCTTCAGAAACTTTTCAAAATTTAAAATCTAAAATTAAAATAAAAAATATAAATCATTTAAAGTATTGTCTTTGTTGGATCAGATAAAATGCATTTAGGCTCTTCTTCATTTTAGCATCTTAAAATATTTGGATTTGCGCAATTTTGATCCGAGAACTATTGACAATGAATTTTATGTCGAAATGGCCTGGTCTGGTGTCGAAGTGAGACCAGGTGCTCCAGAAGAGTAAGCACCTTCTGTTTAGCTAACTACACCTACCACGTGTGTAATCAAAATTTTGTGAAAGGAACATGGAACTATGGGACGTCAAATATATTCAGGGAAATTATTGTCTCAGAAATATTAAATTTATCAACCTGACGGTCATAAAACTAATTTGTCTATTTCAAAGTTGTTACTCTGCTTCTGGATTGTGATTCGGACATGCATTAGAATACTTTTTTTATTATAGATATGAATTAAAAATGCAATTTCATGTTATTCTCATCGAAACTTAAATACCTTTTCCCAATGTCCTTTCATTGAAATTTTAGTACTTTTTGTCTTATATAAGTTCTATCAATTTGATGTTTTGTCTCTAGATTGCGATTCTGACATGGATTAGTACGTTTTTATTCCTTAAACAAGAAACTTGATACGACAAGTCAAAAAACGTTTTTCAATGTTCCTTTTATTCTTAACTTTGATTACACAAGTAGTGGGTGTGGTTAGATAAACCTTCCATAGCATCCTCACTTCCCAGTGGAAGTTCACGTCTTAAGCTTATTCAACGATTTTGCTTTACTTTTGGGATTGTGATTTGAGCACTATTATTATTTATTCCATAAACAATTATATTTATATACATAATAATATCATTTTTCAGTTGATTCCGCAAAAGTACTTCATTGTGAACTAAAAGTTGACCTAATGGGAGAAATATTTGTTGATTGGTCAGGATATAACAAACTTCTTGTATTGCTGGAAGGGCATGGATTTTCTAAGAGCGACATAGCGGAATGCAAAAAAAGTGAGACAGCACTTTTTGAACATCTGGAAGCAAAGGGTCTTATTGAAGAAGGGAAATATGACATTCTTTTGAAGGTCCTTAAAGGATTAAACGAACCCGCTATCCAATTGATAAAGTCCTACCAGGTTAAATTTGAGGCAACATCTCATAATGAGGGTAAATACTGCTACTACTATCACAGGGTCATGTAGCTTAAACAAAGTTATATTGGGTACAGACAAACAACTTTGACCTGTCCGTATGACCTTCTATTTAATTTTTTATCAAGGATTAAGTATATCTATATATAGGGAGCACAGGTTTTTATATTGTATACAGCATGAGATACACTCACCTTACACAGTGTACTGTGTATGTATTAACTTGGATCTTGACAGTACCCATTTATTATTAGAAAGGAGGTTTTACCGGAATAATTGCGAAATTCCGGAATAGTTAGACACTTTACGTAATCTTTGGGAAAATCCGGAATCTTAAGACAAAAATCTGGAATAATAAGTCAAAATCCGAAAAAATTAGGCTATATTTTTTACGGTTAATTTTTTCGGAATCTAAAAATTTCCGGATTTTGTCTGATTATTCCGGATTTTGCCTAATTATTTCGGATTTCGCCTAATTATTTCAAATTTTGACTTATTATTCTGGAAAATGTCCACTTGTTACGGTATTTTAAAAAATTTAAATGTTCAATTCGCGCTATTTTGTCTTCTTTCACCGACGTGCAAATAGTCACACTTTCAATGAACATGTGTAAGGGAAAAATACCTTACAAATACTTGTAATAAATGGTCCGCCCTCGATCAGTCGCCATATTTAATTTGCTGTTATGGTGTTCAACGTGCCGATGTATTTATTTTAAATGTATTTAGTTTTCAGAACTACTGTAAATAAAATATCAGTTATTTATTTATGAATCAATATGTCCTTTGTAAATAGGGACAAATTATATTATAAAATATAAATGTTTATTATACTCCCACAAACAAAAAAATACAGTAGATTGATATTTATATTATCGTTTCGAGTGTAGATAATTTCGAAATAATGTACATTGAATAGGAAACTATAATGGTTTATTTTATCCACATAGAATATTTTCGTAGGGTTATATTTTTTATATTCATTGCTAATATTTTACAGGTAAATATTGTTTATATACAATATTTTATGGATTAGCCATGACATTTATTTCGCCGGATATATTTTACCATGAAAGCAAAAGCATATCATCCCGGACACTTTTCACCGGTTGAAAATTATCGATTACATAACCACCTGGCTGTAATGATTTGTATTTTCTTTATACCCTGTATGAACCTTGAACGCTTGATTTACACTATCCCGCGGATACTCCAAAGCCCATAATTTCTGATTTGCTATTGCTGTATAAATAATAGTGTAAATAGTTATTAATTTTCACAGTTCAATTGTTTCTGTTCATGATTATGTAATGTTCGTTCACATGTTCTGTTATATAATTAGTTAAATACATAATTATATAACTATATCTCATGTAATGGGATAACAATAAACGATTATGATGACATTAAAATACAGGTAAATTATAGGTAAAATTACAGATAAAACACCCTTGAAAAAGCCCCTTAATCCCTATAGGTTAGGCGTTTGGGGACCACACCATTAATTAATTATACTAATGACATTTTAAAATTTTCACAGATTATGAAGCAGGCGTGTTCATCGTTAAATTTAGTTTCTTGCTTTCTAGATCGGATGTTTTGTCGGTTATGACCGTTACTGGCACTGGTGGTTAACGTCATTAAATAACCATCTGCACACAGGATTTAAATTATTTCCCGGTAAAAACGATACAAAATACAAATGTTGCTGCTAATATATAAACAAGGAAGGTTTTTTCAGATTAAAGGTCGTTATGGTCTTCGATTAACCTGAAGCCAAAGTCCGATTGAAATATGGCAATATATAACACTGTGCATATCGCCACGAGATGGGACCGACCTTGTTTTAAACATATAGTACAAGGGAAACGTCAACATAGAACACTGTTGTGACCGATATGGTAATAGTTTTATGAAAAGAAAATCCAAAAGAGCGACCAGTCATGAATTAATGATTGTAAAGTAACGCTCAGACTGATGGCTAAATGGGTCATGATTATGGACCTCTTCTCCGATTATATAATCATGCAATATCGACAAATTTATAAACGTCTGTTTGTGGAAAATGTTTCGATTGGCAAAACAATCTCAGGGAATATATTTTTTAATTAGATCCAAGGTCTTCACATGAAGACGATAGTGCAGACAGATTTACTAGTTTTACTTGATGAAATGGTGGTTTATTTATTTATTTTTTTTACAAATTTCTTAGCAGCGAAGTCATAAAATAAGAAATATTAAATCATGACAGTTTAAAAACTGACGTGTGTAATTCAAAGATGAAGTCATCTCTCCTTCACAAACCCCTCTATCATATTTATTTATTTATTTATTTATTTGAATGCACACGGGTTTTAATTGGTAAAAGTTGTCAAAAATGCAGCAATCTCTCCGTCACTAACCCCCTCCCTCTCTATAATATTTATTTATTTGTTTGAATACACACTGGTAAATATTGGTAAAAGTTGTCATATCATGCAACAGAGATTGGGAAGAAGATTACCTCGTTCAGTTTCCATTCAAATAAATCTAGGTAATTATTAGATTAACACAATTCCGGTAAATTTTTCACGTAGAATATACTAATCGTCTGCCACGATTAAAAGTTTAAAATTTGCTTTCGTTATCAATAGTTACGTACCATTAGGTTGTTTGTGAAGTATGCCGCTGATAATTAATTAGTAACAGTGATACGTTTATGATACTTAATTTACATCTTCCTAATTTTAACGACAAGTAGTCACATTGCAACTACATTAAAATAAATAAAAAAATAAATATGAGCCCTCTATTCAATATCTTTATGTTGTCTGAAAATATTGTAATGAGAGTATTTTTAATTTAAACATATCAGGGGAGGATCCAGAGTCTTTTTGAATGTGGGGAGGGGCACAAGTTCGCGCTGAAGACACAATTTTTTTGGAAGGCCTGGGAGCATGTTTCCCCTTAAAAATTTCGCTTTTTCAGGACATATGATGCGATTTCCTGCATTTAGAACCATGTCGTATGTCCTTTTAACCTTACATTCAAAGTAGATCTAAGCGAGGTAAAGAACTAATCAGCCTTTTTCAAAAATTTTAACATTGACGGCAGACCGACAGGAGTTATGAGTGTCAATGAGTTCAAAAAGTGATGAAGGTGTATATAGATGGTGGCATATAAATGGATAAAGCAATTTACTTGATTTTATCCACATACCTGTATCAGTATATCGATATTTCTTTATCATAGGTATTATGTCATATAACACCGTTTTTTACGTAAAAAATTGTTTTTAATAAAAGTTAAAGTAGTCCAAAAATGTTATTAAATAAATTTGTTTTTCCCTCTTTGTCTATATTGAAAGCTTAAATATTTCGAACATAAAAAGTCCAAAGATCTCATTAATTACAAACATCATACTTATACTTTTTCATACTTTTTCATGATATGAGGAATAAATTAATGTATTTCAATACTTTATTAAGAAATTAAATTTATTCTTCATAAATCTTTGTTAGCTTCAGTACGATATCAACACCATAAATCCGCGCATGCGCACATGCGTTCGAACGGAAAGCCTCTGTATGAAAGAAGTCGACCGCTGTTCAGAGCATAATGATAGATAGTTTTAGGTATTTTCCCCCTTACACAATTTTCTTGAAAGTGTGGCTATTTGCACGTCGGCGAAAAAAGACAAAATGGCGCGAATTGAAAATTTAAATTTTTTATATACTTTACCGTAATAATTGGACATTTTCCGGAATAATTTGTCAAAATCAGAAATAATTAGGCAAAGACCAAAATAATTAAAATATAGCCTATATATTCCGGATTTTGACCGATTATTCCGGATTTTGTCTGAATATTTCAGATTTTGCCTCATTATTTCGGATTTTGACTTATTATTCCGGATTTTTGTCTTAAGATTCTGGATTTTCCCAAAGATAACGGAAAGTGTCTAACTATTCCGGAATTTTGCAATTATTCCGGTAAAACCTCCTTTTAGTGTATTGGTCGGACCCGCCTATATGAATATTCCTAATGAAAGTCAAGCCGACAGGTCAAAGTTGTGTGCCTATACTATTAGTACTACTATTCTACTACTAATAATAATAATATTAATAAATTTAATATAGGCAAACAACATTGACCTGTGCCTTACCTTTAATTAGCAATATTCATATATGAGGGTCCAACCAATGCATGGGTAGAACTAGAATTTGCATTCACTAATGTGTACACAAGATACATTGTTAGAGTTGACATTACAAGTCAAGATAAACCCCTAGTGAAGAGAAACTCGTCCATAACAAATATTTAAGTAAAACGCCAAGCGGACAGGTCATTGTTGTTTGCCTATACCTCTTCAAAGTCAATCTTAATTATCCTTATGTGCTATCTATTTGTTGTTTGTACTTTTTAAACACTATTTTATATTCCGTATCATATATTTATCATACTTGAATGATACCATTTATTATACTGTATACACAATATAATAAAAACTAACATACTAATATATTTCCACTTCACAATCCTTAATTTGCCGCCTACCTTTTAATCACAAATCAAAGGTGAATTCATTATAATCAAACTGAATAGTGTAAATCTGTTTCTTTATAATGGTTTACTGTTATATTTCTGACAATAATACAATTATTGCCTACTGAGATTGTGATATCCTTGGTGAAATTGAGAATACAATGAATATGGACATAGAAACACAATGCATACAGAGACACCATGCTTTTTAACAATATTGTGCTGGCGGCTATAAAACTATTTGAGCCTAGGCTTGCAATCTCTGTGTCAGAAACTTATATGTTTGCAGCTTACTTTGGTGTATAAAGTTCCCGTAGTTGCAACAAACTGTTTCATACCTTAATAATTGTGAAATAAAAACATCATATGCAGCTGAAACAGGTATATTGCTGAATAGGAAAAGGAAGATAGCAATAGAAAATTGAAGTTCTCAAATAAACATAAACATATTTTTATTAGATGCTGGTAAAAAAAGACGACACGAAAATGATGAACCCGTGCCAAGCTGCTCGAAAGTACAGAAAACCGAGCAAGTTAACAAAGGTAAATATCTATTTTATTAAAATCAATAAATAGCATACGAGAGAGAGTCAATAAGTAACCACCTATCCCCTTATCCATTGTCTGACATGAACAGGATTGTCGCGCTTTTTCAATGTAACAATATTTCACGTGCATTGAGTCATTCTCTGATATACTCTCTCTCTCTCTCTCTCTCTCTCTCTCTCTCTCTCTCTCTCTCTCTCTCTATATATATATATATATATATATATATATATATATATACATATATATATATATAGGTCCGTCCAGAAAGTTTGGCACCCCATTATACAATCTTTTTAAAACAACAGTTTTGACGGTTTTAGTGCTTGATGTCTTGTTACCTTATATTTGTCGAAGGACTATTTTTATATACTACCTAGAATGTTTTTCAAATGACATAACTGATAAAAGGATCAATTTTAGTTTTAGTTAGCTGATAGCGATAAAACAAGTTTAAAAATTTGGGGGAAAATCCAATTTCTTCATGTGTGGACTAAATGGATAGAAAATACTAAAACTTTCTGTAATACTTAATTTCATGTAATTATCAAGCACTTTAAAGGGTAAACATGGATCAGGAATCAATTTACTCCATATTTGAAGAAATTTGATTTTTTCCAGATCTTGTTTTAATTAAACCAGATTTCGGTTGGTGTCGAAATTAATAATCATGATTTTATTGATCGAAATGAAAACCCTGACAGAGGTGAGTAACCTGTTTCAGCTACGCCATAATACTTTGTATCTGGTTTTCACATTTATGAAAAATTTTTATTTTTATTTAAGCTACGAGTACTACATCATTAAGAGTTAGATCTAAGGCAGAAGGTAAGTTTTTTATACATACATGCAGCAAAATGTAACTGGTTAAAAACAATTTCACAAGTGACGGGTGTAACTAGCTGGACAAAAGGTAATTACTTATCATTTCGGTTGACTGGATCTCACTTCCCTGGTGAAAGTTTTTAAAGCATTGACCTTTAATTTGGCAAGAGATTATCCACAGCTGTAGTCAAAAAATCTTTTGTCAACTCAATAGACTCTGTCAAAAATAATCAAAACTAAAATGTTTTTATTGTAATAATAATTTTGAGACGCTGTAACAAACAACAAACTTAAAGGTGTCATTTATTTAAATTATAAAAAACACTGATCCATGTCCAAACCACAATCGAGAAGTTTACAACTTTGAAACCGACAAGTTAGGTTTCACACGTGAACTTTCACCAGGGAAGTGAGGCCGGGTGCTAAAGAAGGGTAAGTCTCTCCTGTTAAGCTAGTAACACCCGCCACATGAACAATCAAAAAAGAATGAAAGGAAGGGGAATTAAGCCCGTTTCAATCACATTTCCTTAATCTTTAATGTTTTGCAATAAAAAAGTTTATAAAAATATAACAAAGAGTTAATATTTTTTTCAATATCTGCTCATCTAAGATAGGTTTATCTGCCATGTAAGAAATGCCTATCTGACTTGAACACGTGACATTTAGTGGCGTCGTAATCGAAAGAGAACTATTAGATGTCATCATTTGGGTACGACATTTTGCGGTAAAATGACACAAAATTATTCAAAATTTAGAATTTTTTAGTGTATTTCGAATGTTTATTCTTGGGGTTTAGAATATATAATTTTGTTAAGCAGTTTATACATTTTGTACGTTATAATACATTTCGTATAAACTAAAATCAGATACATTCTTCACGATGGTGATGCTTATTTTAATGTAGAACGTTGAATAACAAAGTCATGGCGTTGATGTCTATGCAAGCCTGGTCCTTGACTATAATGTTCAACCCCTGGAGTTAGAAAACCGTATCCTGCATAGATACTCAAAATCGATACGTATAGTCTAAACGTGTGGCAAACGTAAATCTGTGGATAAACGAAAGACGGATATTAGTATATTAGTAATTATCGTTTCGATAAACAATATATCATTTCACGTTACCGACAAAACATCTGTTATCTCTCTATCTGGCATTTAATTGTGGAAACAGGAACTTAAAAAAATTAATAAATAAATAAAATAAATAAATAAATAAAAAAATAAAATAAAAAAACAGTATTCGAAATGAACATAAGGTCTGCATTTCAAACATCACTATTCAAAAGACCTTGGTAACAATGTTTTGTTCATCCATGGAGTTTATTAACGTCCCAATCAAGAATATTTCACTTATATCGATACGTCGCCAGCTATAAACGAAGGTAAAAAATTATGCCCGTGCGTTGTGCTGTTGGTATTATATATACATCAGGTTCTTTATCGTGACACGCCTACTGTGACATGGAATCTCGTTTATTTTAAGTTCACGCTCGAAAAAAAAAGTTTTCTTTCGTCATGTCGAACACTTCTCCAAATTTAGACCTTTACCTCAATTATGACAAAAACGAAAGCCTAGAATTTAATTTGTATGACAACGTTAATTTTTCTATTGTCAACTTTTTAATGCAGCAATATATAAGCTTCTTCTGCTAATGGTGTATTTGTTTCACAATCAATACGCTATGTAAAAGCTTGTTCCCTCTAAGGGACCTTTATATAACTAAACAAGCTACTTAAAATACAAATGCACATTGTTAAGAAAGGGTGTTTGAAGTCTAGGCCTCCCTGGTGGAAGTTCATTTGTCGTCATTATTTCTCTGGTGAACGTTAACGTTTGTAACCTAACTTGTCAGTTCAAAGTTTTTACTTCGCTTCTGGATTGTGATTCGGACATGGATTTGTATGTTTGTTTTTTATTACAGCTTGTTCCTACAACGGGATCTTTATACAATGAAGTAAGCTACTTACAAATAAATTGTTGATAAAGGGATATTGCAGGTCTAAGCTTATCTGGGTCCTTAAAAGTTTTAAAGGCCATCATCAACAGTATTGTTGACAAGTTTGATGTCTCTGCGCCCAGGATTGTCCTGAATGTATTTGACGTCCCATAGTTTCATGTACCTTTCTCACAATTTTGATTACACACGCGGAGAGTGTAACTAGCTCAACAGCAGGTGCACCCGGTCTCATTTCTCTAACCTAATTATCTAACTTAATTTGTCAGTTTCAAAGGTTTTACTTTGCCTTTGGATTTTGATTCAAACATGGATAAGTATGTTTGTTTTTTATGGAAAGTATGGTTCAAAATGCTATACAAAATCTAATCTCATTGAAACTTACTTTTCAAATGTATCATCATTGACATTTTAGTACTTTTGGTCTAATAGTAATTCTATCAATTTCAGATAGAACGTTGAAAAGGATGCATGAACAAAGGGAATCGAAAACATTTGTACCAACACAAGCAGTAACAAAAGGTCAGTCATTATTGAAAAATAATAAGATTGCTATTTTTTCTGGACTTGCTGGAGACGGGAAGACTGAAAATGCCTTGTTTATTATGAACCAGTTGTGGCTGGAAAATCCAGATGCTATTTATATAAAAATGGATTCTATATCAGAGTGGCAACATGTGGATCCTAATGTAGAGTCTGTAGTTCTGTTAGATGACTGTTTGGGTAAAACTAATGGAGATACAGATGTTATAAACAATACAGAAAAATGGAAAGACATTTATTCATGTATAAAACAGGGGAAAATCCGATTGATCATGACAATACGGCAACATATTTATATAAAATATTGTACAAAACTTGAAAATGCAGGTATTGAATTGTTTATGAAAAGAAATGTTATTGATATGACAAACGAAGAATTTTGTTTGTCTGAAGAAATTAAAAGGGAAATGTTATTTAAACATTGTCAAAACCGACAAATTGAAATAGTTGATAGTTTTGTACGTACAGATGATAAAGGGTTGAAACTGGATGAGTTTACTGTAGATGAAATCGTTCAAAGCAATTCAGTCATTGGGTTCCCTTATACATGTTTTCTTTTCTGTTGCCATTCAAAATACACAAAACAGGGGGCAAAGTTTTTTGAGAAGCCATTAGAAATACTTAAAATGGACATTGACGATCTTGCAAACAGCAAGACAAAAGATGAAAGAATACAGTATTGTCTTATGTCATACATGTTGTTAAATAGGGGTCGAATAAACTTAAAGAATATGAATCACGAACTCTTTGACAATGTTGTTAAATCTTTAGGAATAAATTCGCCTACAGAAAGAGAAAGAAAAGAAGCTACTGAGTTACTAAGTCATAGGTTCATAGTTGGAGAATACCCATGGTTTTCTTTCAAACATCAGACAATTAACGAATGCGTTGCATTATCTTTTAAGGATGACAATATTGCATTGTTGTTACAAACCTGTAGTTTAGCTTTCATATCTGAGTTTGTAAGACCAGCTAATTATAAAAAAGTTGAAGGAGAGGAATGTATTATATTACAAGCAGATGATTATAGGCATATTGTTCAAAGAATATCAGAATCTCTTCGAATAACGGATGAAGTATATATAATTATTATGTGGTGGAGGAATCATCCTTTAATGGATGATTGCGGTTTTGTTGATTCATTCGTGGATGTTTTAAAATCAAACGAATCATGCAGAGAATTAATAAAGGATAGTAATAGTCTATTTTTTGGAACTTTACATTTTGAAAAAATCTTTCTAATAGACAGGCTATGTTACAACGCATTTGGTAACAAAAACGCATTTGGTAACAAAAATTTAAACAACTTCTAGAAATAAAATACACGGCATCTGAGTGTCATTCGGAGTTGTAGATATGAAAAATAGTAGATATCTGATGAGATATCACCAAAATTTAACAGATATCCAACTTTTCCCGAAAACGCATTTGGTAACAAAAGTATGTTCAACGTGAAACGCATTTGGTAACAAAAACTTAAACAACTTCTAGAAATAAAATACAGCATCTGAGTGTCAGTCGGAGTTGTAGATATGACAAATAGTAGATATCTGATGAGATATCACCAAAATTTAACAGATATCCAACTTTTCCCGAAAACGCATTTGGTAACAAAAGTATGTTCAACGTGAAACGCATTTGGTAACAAAAACTTAAACAACTTCTAGAAATAAAATACACGGCATCTGAGTGTCAGTCGGAGTTGTAGATATGACAAATAGTAGATATCTGATGAGATATCACCAAAATTTAACAGATATCCTACTTTTCCCTAAAACGCATTTGGTAACAAAAGTATGTTCGACCTGAAACGCATTTGGTAACAAAAACTTAAACAACTTCTAGAAATAAAATACACGGCATCTGAGTGTCAGTCGGAGTTGTAGATATGACAAATAGTAGATATCTGATGAGATATCACCAAAATTTAACAGATATCCTACTTTTCCCTAAAACGCATTTGGTAACAAAAGTATGTTCGACCTGAAACGCATTTGGTAACAAAAATTTAAACAACTTCTAGAAATAAAATACACGGCATCTGAGTGTCAGTCGGAGTTGTAGATATGACAAATAGTAGATATCTGATGAGATATCATAAAAAACAAAGAGATATCAAACTTTTACTGACTTTAACCTTTAATCCTGACTCCATTATAGGAAACATCAAAATTAAAATAAAAGAAATCATGTCAAAATGTTTACATATAGACAAGACAGAGCAATTAAAGGCTTAAATGGCAAAGTAGGTCATGACATTGACCTTTGATCTTAGGTATATCTTCTTGCAAGCCTAGGCTTATGAAGGCTCTCAAAAAGTCTTATGACGTCATGACAGTATTGTTGATAAGTTTGATGTCTCTGTGATCAGGATTGCCCTGGATATTTTTGACGTCTCATAGTTCAATGTTCACACACAATTTTGATTACAAGTGGCGGGTGTAGCTAGCTAAACAGGAGGTGCTTAACCTTCCGAAGCACCCGACCTCACTTCCCTGGTGGAAGTTCACGTGTCTAACCTGACTTGTCAGTTCCAAAGTTTTTACTTTGTTTCTGGATTGTGATTTGGACATGGATAAGTATGTTTGTTTTTGATTCTTTGAAATGTTCCCAATTATAAGCTAAAATAGAAACAAAAGCACACATACCAAGCAAAGCCATTACCTTGACCCAGTTTTAAGATATAGCAACTTTCAGCTATTGACATCTTACTTCGACCCATTTTGAAGGTCATTTCAAAAGAAAGTAAAAATTGAAACCTGATGTAAACTGTCATAATTAGAGACATTTTACGAAATTCACACAAAGACGTGGTACCCATTTTTCTACCGAATATTTCTAAAGGGTAAAACCTTCAGAGGTTAATGCAACATCATATTTTGCCATTATCGGTTACGGAGAGAAAATGTTTTTGCTTCTTAGACCACCTTGTCTTAGTTATGGTAACCGTAGCAACACCATGAATAAATCTGAACTACACCAGCCTATATATACTTCAGAACAAATATCATTGATATCTGTTCAGTTGTTTCAGAAGAGAAGTCAAAATTGGGTGTCAAAGATGTTATTAAGATTAAATGATTAACGAAAACTTATTGAAGTCATTTGTACATTTTATTTGTATGTTGCAAAAGAACGCGCTTTTGTGTTATTTCCCTGTTGTACTGCCAAAACATTCTCTGAATCGGAAGTTTGGAAACCTTTTTAACATAATCTACATTTTTAGCTCACCTGAGCTGAAAGCTCAGATGAGCTATTGCAATGGTTCACCGTCCGTCGTCTGTCGTGCGTTAACTTTGTACATTTTAATCATCTCCTCTAAAACTACCAAGCCAAATTTGATGAAACTTGGTGATTATGATGACTAGGTTAAGGTCTTTCAGATTTGCACAAATAAAAGGATTATGTCCCCTTGGGGCCCTATAAAGGGGGAAATTGTGAAAATCTTTAAAAATCATCTCCTCTGAACTTACAAGAGATATAGCTTAGATATTTCATGTGAAACATACTTTGGACACCTAGTTTCAGATTTGCACAAATCATAACTGTGGGGGCCAAAATGGGGAAATGGCAAGGTACTTAAGGAAAATTAATGTATTGGTCAATATATCTTATCTATAAACTTTTTTATAGGCATGTATATTGGAATATTGTAGGTATTGGCCTAACGGTCGTTTTGATATATGAATAAAGGTCATAGGTTTCTAGGGCAAGGTCATAGATGCAAACGAATATTTTAATGGTCAATTATCTCAAAAACTATAAACTTTTTGTATAGGCATGTATATTGGAATATTGTAGGTATTGGCCTAACAATCATTTTGATATATAAATAAAGGTCATAGGTTCAAAGGTCAAGGTCATAGATGCAAACTAATAATTTAAATGGTCAATTATCTTAAAAACTATAAACTTTTTGTATAGGCATGTATATTAGAATATTGTGGGCATTTGCACAACCATCATTTTGATATATAAATAAAGGTCAAAGGCTCAAAGGTCAAGGTCAGAGACACGAACAAATACTTAAATGGTTAATTATCTCAAAAACTATAAACTTTTTGTATAGGCATGTACCTTAGAATATTGTAGGTATTGGCCTAATGCATATTTTAATATATAGATGTTTTAGCTGTTTATAAATAATATATTGTAGCTAGACTTTAGAT
This sequence comes from Anadara kagoshimensis, assembly GCA_021292105.1. Classification (NCBI taxonomy): domain Eukaryota; kingdom Metazoa; phylum Mollusca; class Bivalvia; order Arcoida; family Arcidae; genus Anadara; species Anadara kagoshimensis. The sequence goes on from CM037868.1 coordinate 35,547,399, forward strand.
ATGTTATATATAGCATACTTATATAATAATTATTATAATTAATTTGCAAAAATACTTGCATATTATTTGCCCTTACTGCTGAAAATTTTGATATTCTCTTTTATTAATGCCATTGACCATTGAACCTCTGCATAAGATATGTACTCTGCATCAGGTGAGCGTTAAGGCCCATGGGCCTCTTGTTGGTTTCTTTTAATGTTGTTCTGTGTCCAGTTCTTTTTTATGTATATCGAGTAGGCAGTTATTTACGAGCTGGAATTAGTTGCCATATACATTGTATTTTCCCAATATTATTGGAAAAGCTAACTAAAAGCTTTAGAAAATGATTCCAGAAAATGCTTTTTTCTGTAAGACTACAAAAAAAGGTCGCAGTGATATTTTGCAGATCAAGTTTAAGAAAAAGTGATGTCAATTTTGTTTAAATACGGTCCTGGTTGACGGGCTATTGACATCACAGTCATTTTTTAAGCTTTTATTCAGATAAAGCTGCATAATATGTTTAATCATTGTCCGTTAAAAACTTTTGTTCAATCATACCTAATGCAGACTGGAATTAAACAATTTAACCAGTTTCCTGTTAGGGCGAAGCCCGCCAAACACGTTAAGCTTGGAAACTGTCTGGCAGGTTTTTTTTTGTTTTTTTTTTGTTTTTTTTTTTTTTTTAATAACATATATACAAAATATACACGATACACCCACCTACCACCTACCAGATGAGCAGGACGTTACTAGTGTTATAATCACTTTTGTTGGGGGTTATATAAATTTTCTAAATTTATCTATAGACATAATAACAGGCACATAGCCGGTTGTAATTTTGAACAAATCATTAGTGGTATGGAAACACTGGAATGACTGTAACTTGTTTATCACAGTATTATTTGTATGAACTTTTCTTGTATATGTAATTACCCCCGAAAAGAGTAAAAGTGTGTACAACTTAATGCTTAAGTACTTTCGACAGCTTACAAGAGTAAAATTATTTACCAATAACAAAATTATTTTCTCATTTTTGCTTATTTTTAGTCCCCTACCGGCGAAAGCCGAAGGGGACTTTAGGTTTGCACTCTGTCTGTCCGTCTGTCCGTCTCTCACACCTCAGTTTTCCACACTTTTTTCTAAACTCTTGTAGATAATTAACTGATTTTTGGTATGTGAGTCTACCATGATAAGTTACAGATCAACTTTACGTTTCGTTTCCATCTGCTAATTTTAACCGGAGTTATGGCCCTTTGATCTTTGAAAATTCACTGAAATTTCAGTTTTCTGCTCTTTTTTTCTACACGCTTGCAGTTAATGAATTGTTTTTTGGTATGCAGGTCAACCATGATGAGTTACAGATCAAATTTATGTTTCGTTTCATTCCACTAGTTTTTATGGGAATTATGGCTCTTTGAACTTTGAAAAATTTAATGAAATTTCAGTTTTCAGCACTTTTTTCTACATGCTTGCAGATAATGATTTTTTGAGAACTCATCAGATATCTACTATTTTTCATATCTACAACTCCGACTGACACTCAGATGCCGTGTATTTTATTTCTAGAAGTTGTTTAAATTTTTGTTACCAAATGCGTTTCAGGTCGAACATACTTTTGTTACCAAATGCGTTTTAGGTAAAAGTAGGATATCTGTTAAATTTTGGTGATATCTCATCAGATATCTACTATTTGTCATATCTACAACTCCGACTGACACTCAGATGCCGTGTATTTTATTTCTAGAAGTTGTTTAAATTTTTGTTACCAAATGCGTTTCAGGTCGAACATACTTTTGTTACCAAATGCGTTTTAGGGAAAAGTAGGATATCTGTTAAATTTTGGTGATATCTCATCAGATATCTACCATTTGTCATATCTACAACTCCGACTGACACTCAGATGCCGTGTATTTTATTTCTAGAAGTTGTTTTAATTTTTGTTACCAAATGCGTTTCAGGTCGAACATACTTTTGTTACCAAATGCGTTTTAGGGAAAAGTAGGATATCTGTTAAATTTTGGTGATATCTCATCAGATATCTACTATTTGTCATATCTACAACTCCGAATAACACTCAGATGTTGTGTATTTTATTTCTAGAAGTTGTTTAAATTTTTGTTACCAAATGCGTTTCAGGTCGAACATACTTTTGTTACCAAATGCGTTTTAGGGAAAAGTAGGATATCTGTTAAATTTTGGTGATATCTCATCAGATATCTACTATTTGTCATATCTACAACTCCGACTGACACTCAGATGCCGTGTATTTTATTTCTAGAAGTTGTTTAAATTTTTGTTACCAAATGCGTTTCACGTTGAACATACTTTTGTTACCAAATGCGTTTTAGGGAAAAGTAAGATATCTGTTAAATTTTGGTGATATCTCATCAGATATCTACCATTTGTCATATCTACAACTCCGACTGACACTCAGATGCCGTGTATTTTATTTCTAGAAGTTGTTTTAATTTTTGTTACCAAATGCGTTTCAGGTCGAACATACTTTTGTTACCAAATGCGTTTTAGGGAAAAGTAGGATATCTGTTAAATTTTGGTGATATCTCATCAGATATCTACTATTTGTCATATCTACAACTCCGAATAACACTCAGATGTTGTGTATTTTATTTCTAGAAGTTGTTTAAATTTTTGTTACCAAATGCGTTTCAGGTCGAACATACTTTTGTTACCAAATGCGTTTTAGGGAAAAGTAGGATATCTGTTAAATTTTGGTGATATCTCATCAGATATCTACTATTTGTCATATCTACAACTCCGACTGACACTCAGATGCCGTGTATTTTATTTCTAGAAGTTGTTTAAATTTTTGTTACCAAATGCGTTTCAGGTCGAACATACTTTTGTTACCAAATGCGTTTTAGGGAAAAGTAGGATATCTGTTAAATTTTGGTGATATCTCATCAGATATCTACTATTTGTCATATCTACAACTCCGACTGACACTCAGATGCCGTGTATTTTATTTCTAGAAGTTGTTTTAATTTTTGTTACCAAATGCGTTTTTGTTACCAAATGCGTTGTAACAAGGCTATATAATGCATTGGATGAAGATATCAGAAAGCAAATTACAAAAAAAAAATTACATTTATTTGTGAAAAAAACTCATATCGACACCGTGATGTGGGCTTTTGAAAAATATAGCATAGAGGAAAAAGACGTGGATCATTTGCTAATGTCAGTCCGATCCTGTGACATGATGATAAAAATAATGAAAAAAATTAAAGGGTATTCTTTTTATAAGGTACTGTTGACTTATCCCTTTAACATCTTGGTAAAAATTGTACGAACATGTTGGAATTATGAGGCAGTTAATGTTATGCTACATCAATGGCCAGACATTGATCGTGAACTGGTGTTAAATTTACTATTTGCACTTATAATGTGCAATGACGAAAAATCAATTGATGTCATCCTAACAAGAAGACCTGATGTTTTAAGGCAACAAGACATAGAAAACCTATTGATAGTTTCGTGTTTAGCAGGCTGTAATAAAACTTTACAATTAATTCTAAATAACAGGAAATATCCACTAAGTCGAAACACTATGCAAAAGATGTTTGTATCAACCCATGCCACTGGACACAAACAATTGTTAAATTCTTTTCTTGATTTTAAGCTGAAAGAAATTTCTGAAGATATAAGAAATTTACATGTTTTGGCATATCTGGGAGAATTTGAGTTTTTCAAAAAGCTCATAAATATTGGTATGAATATTAATATGAAAAGTGAAACAGACAGAAGCTTGTTGATGTTTACTATCAAAGGCTACAAACGTGTCCTTGAGTTTAGAGGGATTAGTAAAAAATTCAGAAGGATGGTTAAAAATTGGAATCTGTCTGATATCATATATGTTAAAAATTGCAATCTGTCTGATATCATATATGTTAAAAATTGCAATCTGTCTGATATCATTTACTTTGTTGAACATATTATACAAGAAATGGATGGTGATGCTACAACTGGTGATGATGAGGAGGATAATATAAATACACAGGACACATCTGACTATAGAATGATATTTAATTATCTGATGCAAACTGATAATGCCAAGGAGGATGATATAATAACACAGGGCACATCTGACTATAGAATGATATTGAATTATCTGATGAAAACTGATAATGCCAACTTAACAGATTTAAATATGACATTGGACAAACATGGCAGTACTGTAGCACATTATTGTGTACTTTTTAATGACATTCAAACACTGACTTTAATAGCAAATACATATAAAAACGTTTTGTCATCAAAAACATGTGACGGTGTAAGTTGTCTGCACGTGGCTGCATTATTCGGCAATTATGATGTATTCAAGGTGTTAGCTGAGGCAGGTTTAGGCATCAAAGAAAGGGATGCTTTTAGTAGAAGTGTTTTACAGTATGCTATGATTGGTTATGTTTCTGCTTTTAATTGCCATTGGGAAGAAATTAATAATTGCAAACACATACTCTCATATTACTCATCATTGAAGAAGTTTTATAAACGTCCTGAAAAAGACGATCTGAAACAACTACTGGGATTTTTGATACAAAATGAGGATGTCTGTTTGACGGATTTAGATATGGAAATGGATACGCATGGCAGTACTTTAGCACATTTTTGTGTATTTTTGAATGATACCCAAACGCTAGATGTAATTGCAAATAGATACAAAAGTGTATTATCGTCAAAAACAGTTGACGGGGTAACCTGTCTGCACATGGCTGCATTATTGGACAAAAATGATGTGTTCATGTTGTTAGTTAAGGCAGGGTTAAGCATCAAAGAAATGGATGCTTTTAGTAGAAGCGTCTTACAGTACGCTATGATTGGTTATGTTTCTGCTTTTAATTGCCATTGGGAAGGAATTAACAGTTGCAAACACATAATCTTATTGTACTCATCATTGAAGAGGTTTGATAAACGTCCTGAAAAAGACGACCTGAAACAATTACTGGGATTTTTGATACAAAATGAGGATGTCTGTTTGACACATTTAGATATGGTAATGGATACGCATGGCCGCACTATAGCACATTTTTGTGTGGCTATTAATTGTGTTCAAATAGTGAATATTCTGGTAAAAAGATACGACAGCGTGTTATTATCAAAAACATTTGACGGGGTAACTTGTCTGCACGTGGCTGCACTTTACGACAGATATGATTTGTTTTTGTTGTTGGTCAAAACAGGTTTAAGCATTAAAGATAGGGATAAGATTGGTATAAGCGTTTTGCAGTATGCTATCATCGGTTACTGTTCTGTTTTGGATTTGGATTTAGAAAAATATTTCCAGGAAAATTACGGTAGCACACTCTTATTAGAGTATATCAAATGGCACAGACACAAACCTGAACGAGAGGGCTATAGAAAGATACTTGAACTTTTGATTCAAAATGAAGATGTCTGTTTGACAGATTTAGATATGGCAATAGATACACATGGTACCACTATAGCACATTGTTGTGTGGTTTTAAATGATGTTCAAATACTAGATTTACTTGCAAACAAATACATTCATATACTCTACTCAAAAACATACAAAAATATGACATGCTTTCACGTTGCTGCATTCTTTGGTAATGTTCGTGTAATTGAAACGTTAGTCAAGACAGGTTTAGAAATATCAGAAAGAAATGATCTGGGTAGAAATTTGCTCCAATGTGTTTTGGTGGGTTATAGATTTTTGTGCTTGGGATGTATTTTCAGAATTATGGACCCTGATGACTTTAAATTTGACAATAACAAAACTAAAACAGAGGATATAGACACCAATGTTGATACATCAGTTAACTGTGCTAATGATGAATCTTCGGGTATAAATACAAGAAACAATGATCATAGCACGACTTCTTTAAAAGTTCAGGAGCACGGAAATAGAATTGGAAGATTTTGTTTGAAATATTGTCGATCACGTATCTTACGCATTAAATTTGGAAATGTTTCCGATTATACACAGATACTGTTGGTTTTAGTTAACCATGGAATTAGTACTGATTTAGACATCATACTTGACAAACATGGATGCACTTTGGCTCATTACTGTGTAGTGAACGACGATCAAGCCACTATAGATTTACTACATAAAGCATGTCCTAGTGTACTGTCTAAGGAAAATTTCGATAAAGTCAAACCGATAGATCTTGCTGTAGTTTTGGGCAGATATAAAATATTTCAAAAACTTTATTGTTCTCAACAAAACACTGAAGAATTAAATAAAATCTTGTTAAAAGGAAAGCAATACAAGCAATATTGCAAATATGGAAATTTTGGAAGTAAATTGCTTAATTTTTTACCCCCAATAAATTTCATTTCATGGGGTGATGAAAATGATTACGATGCAATCGAACGAGCAATCAAAAATAAATACATTGTCTAGTTTTGTGATTCAAATATAGATTCTTTATGTTTCAACAGCTTTGGTTGAATATGTATAAGTTATATCGTCATTCTATCTATAGTGATTTAAAGGTAATTTTAGCGTGAGTGAATACTTATACCTTTCTAGGATTACTAAATTTTTGTAGATATTCATTTAAGAATTTGGTTCCGTAGGTTGGTGTAGGTTTGGATATCTGTCATTTATGAACAACAAATACAGCAAAGGAGTGGAAAATGATTTGAGTAAAAAGACGATAGAGTCACTATAATGTCAAAGGGAGACAACTCCGGAAACCCTAAAAATTTGGAAGAATACGCTTTTATGCAGTATTATATTTTATCACAAACTAAATGACGAATTCGAAATTTACCATAATGGAAACGTTTTTATTATCCTCAATTAAAAATAGTATACAATCTGTTGCGGGTATAAAAATTATTCATAGCTCCCTCACTCAAAGGCAATAAATGTATAAAATGATACAATTTAATTATCATAAAAATTATTGCATGTAATTTTATTTTAAAATAAATATTTTTATCTTCTGGGAATTGTTTATGTAAATTCTATTAGGAGATCAAAAATTCCATGGTAAGAGTTGTCTCCCTTTAACTGTACATAAGTGAGCACTGATTGAAATTTTATGCAAATGACATATCAATATAATATGCATCATATATATATATACAGTCAAGCCTGTCTATAAAGACCTCCCAAGGGAACCAATAAAAGAGGTATTTATAAGCAGGTGGCCTTTATATACAGGTTTAAATAATATAAACAGAGAACAATAGAGATGCAATTCTATTGACCTTTATAAGCAGGTGATATATAGAGGTAGCCTTTAAGGCAGGTTGGACTGTACATATAAAATATGGTAACATGATGTAACTGTTGTGTTTTTGTTGTTGTTATTATTATTAGTTGTTTTTATTGGTGTTATTATATAAGAATAAGGTAATTTTCCAAGGTCTATATGAACTTACAAAGTATAATGGGCTGTCTCTAGCGCGTTATGATAAGTTTACCTAGCATGTAATGGAATTTATAGCACTATAAACGCCATTTTTAGAACAGTTCAATGGTTATATTTTAATTTCGCAATTTTTGAAAATGTTATTCTTGTTTTTGAATCATGAAATAAATTTAAAACACTGTCAAGAATGGCATGCAATTTCAATAGCTGGAACAGCCAATCAATGACGTCACGGGTATAGGCGTAAATAGGAGATGAGTGACGTCACATTATCAAATGTAATTACATGTATATCCTCTAACTTCATTTGGTCGCAAACAGAGTTTAATACAATCAAACATCATAAATGTAAATATAAAGACATTGGAAAATTGCCTTATCTCTTATATTTACTATATTTTAAACAAATTAATTGTATTTTCCAAGTTAATTTGAAAACAATTTTAAAATTCGCTGTTGGTGCATCTTCGCATATATAACAATGAGCCGTCTCCTGTCAACGAGAGCATTTGACATCTGACGTCATCACGTCAGCTCGTGGAGCAATGTCCTTGAAGTTGCAAAGTATAGGCGATGTTAAAGCTTTATTGAAGCAAAGATGTTGCAATTGTTAATTTATTAAAATACTATCTTCAACTATTACTAATATTTTGTGTATTTATGACATCATCTCTCTCTCTCTCTACTCTTAACTTTATACTTTATCTATATGCCCAAACTATTGGTAAACACGATAATGCCGGTGAACCCGAGGACAAGAATCTAGGCACCAGCATGACCTTATTTTTGTTAGAACATGGGGGCAATTTTTTCCAGAGTCCAATGTCTGCGACCTATTGATTTCACATAAGGACTGTTGATATATAAATGTACTTTCTACATAAAGTTACCCAATGATTGTTTAACAAATTGCCATGTTATGTACTAACATATGATATGTGATAAAGGTCGATTGGAATACAATTCTACTGGCCTGTATAAAACCACTGCTTAGTTGGTAGAGTGCACGCTTCGTAAGTGGGAGGCTGTGGGTTTGATCCCTGGCCGGACCTGACCCAAGACTTGAAAATGGGTAGTGACTATTCTTTCGCCAAGCACTCGGCATTACGAAATAAAAGTCATGGTTCTTTCGGTTGGGAACTTAAAATAAATGAGGTCCTGTGTCACGGTAGGCTTGTTACGATAAAGAACCCTGCTGTATTATGCCATCAGCGCAACACACAGGCAAAATTTCTGCACCTTCGCCTATAGCTGGCGACGTCTCGATATAAGTGAAATATTCTTGACTGGGACGTTAAACACCATTACTCTCTCTCTTTCTAGATAATAAATAACGAGGAGCTGTTATAAGCTTCACTTACTCTTTAGCTCAGTGTTAAACTTTTGACAGGTCTTAACTTGCAACCCCCGCAACCCCCTTAAATCGGCCACTGATCTTTCGACAGGTCTGTAATGCATGTGTGTTTGTTTTATTATTTGATAGTGGTTTTTACAAATGGTGTTATTGTGAAAATGTGCCGCCTGTTTAAATGCTTTCAATGCTACTTATTTCTGAATGAAAAAAATAAATACTTTATATAGATCTTTTATATTGTTATTTTTATTCATAATTTGAACCAAATTACAGTCAAACCTGTCTATAAAGGTCACCCAAGGGAACCAGTAACATTTACTGTTATGGACAGGTGGTCTTTATGTACAGGTTCAAATAATATGAATAAAGAATAATTGGGATACGATTCTACTGACCTTGATGCGCAGGTGGCCTTTATATAGAGGTGGCCTTGAAAGCAGATTGGACCGTATTGAGTATATACAGGTTCAAATAATATGAATAAAGAATAATTGGAATACAATTCTACTGACCTTGATACGCAGGTGGCCATAATGAAGAGTTGGCCTTGAAGGCAGGTTAGATTTCAACTCCGCGAATGATAACCTCTTCTGTTAACCAAGTATAATACCTGTTGCCCCTGCTGAACACGAGGATCAGAAACAATATCCCAGTCTTACATGCATTTTAATACTACGTCACAATTAACAGAACATCAACTTCTCTGTATGTAAAATTTTGATATATTGCACATTTATTTTCGCGATCTGTGTGTATCAGATCCATGTTTGCGAAATGTGACTAAGCTACTCTAAATTGTAAATCGGATATACCTTTACAGATATTTTAGGTTTACCTGGTCAACAGTTAATTAGCGGAAATGAAGTTTTCATTTATCAAATATTGCTCGCGGAAATAAAGTTTTCATTTATCGCGGGAATAAAGTTTTACAATTTTAAAAAGTTTGCGGAGATAAAATGAAAACATGCAAGGATGGGATTGTTACTGATCCACGTGTTCAATAGGGGCAACAGGTATTACACCTGGCTAACAGAAGAGGTACAACTATTTTAGTTTTCATTCGCGGTGTTGAAATAACCTACTACTGGGCAATATGCATAGAATGTGATTTTAAGTTCCCATCCAAAAGATCAGCTACTTTAATTTCGTAATGTCGAGTGTTTGTCGCAAGATCAGTCGCTATTCCATTTCAAGTACTCGGTCGGGGTTCGAACCAACGAACTCCCACGTATGGAGCGAGCCAACTGATCAAAATGTTACTGGGACGAACCCCATTTAAACACGACTATTCCATAATTTTCACACGAGTTACCTCCCTTTGACCGTATGTTAGATGGGTTGTTTTATGTTTGCAATTTTTTTACCATTAGGATGAGTTTAAACGCAAGAACAATTTCTTCGCCAGGAACGAAGAATTTACGCATGTTCACACGGATCATAATGACCTAATTACAGCCCACCTGCCTTACAGGCCACCTCTATATATAACAGTCACCTGCTTATAAAGGCCAGTAGAATTGTATCCCAATTGTTCTCTATTCATACTATTAGATTCTGTATATAAAGGCCACTTTTACTGATTACCATGGTTGGCCTTTATAGACAGGTTTGACTGTATTTAAACTGAGCTTGTTATATATATGGTAAAATGAAGAAAAGAAAAGTCGGTTAAAATTTTGTAAATTTTTAACTACATAAACTACTTTTTTATTTGTTATTAATTTCTGTTGTACTTTCACTGTTGTACAACGTACACGGTTTATTGCAGCATAAATAAAGCCAAACAACGAATTCACTACACCAGGGTAAGTTAAAAACTATTTTAGGTGAGTTAGCAGACATTTTGACTTTAAAGTGCGCTCAGGACAATGTACAAGGAGGGTCTTTAAAGTGACACGGGACGTTTGTTGTTAAGATTTCTTGTGTGACTTTCATCTCTAAATGCCAAATGCTTGGCGAAAGAACAGACACTACCAACTTTCAAATCTTCGTCCGAACCCACGACCTCCAACAGACGAAGCGAGTATTCTACCAATTGAGTTATCGTAGTTGTGAAGACGAGGTGTTTTGGTTTTACAAAAAAAAAAAAAACAATAAATCTTAAAATCGAACGATGTATTGAACTTCTCATATGGAAACTCAATCTTTGGATTCCATTAGGCGTCGAAATTGTCAACGGATAATGAAATCCGGAATTCATAAGGGGTCGAAATTGTCAACGGATTATGAAATCTGAAATTCATTAGGGTTCGAAATTGTCAACGCCTGATGAAGTTCGTAGTTTATTAGGCGTTGTAATTTCGACGTCTAATGAAGTCTTGGCTTAAGTAGAGTTCAAATCCATAAGCAGTCTGTCAAGCACTTTGTGGATCAAAAGAATTAGGAAATCAAGAGTTTTAAGTTAAAAAATCAGGAGATTATCATGAACTAAGGAATGTTTGGTATAAGCTTAAAGGTCTTACTTAAGCCATTTTCATTCCAACATAATATTATTATTATAGTTTTTTTGGGGTTTTTTTTGGGCGGGGTGGGGGGGGGGGTGGGGAAAAGGCTCAAAATCAGGAGTTTTTAGGAGTTTATGAAACAAATTCAGGAAAAATCAGGAACAACTCAAAATCAGAAATAATAAGGAAAATCGGGAATCACTTGACAGACTACATGAGGGGTTGCCAGATGAGCCAGTCTATGTCTCAACATCTACGGTAAATAATGTTAGGATTTGATCAAATACTGTAAAAGAAAATTTATTATTATTTTTTAAAAAATGTCATGATGATGTAGTTTTTCTAATTGAGACAACTGTCAAATATCTCGCATAAAACCCATAGTTCATTAAAATATTGTTTTAGAGTACAGTCTAAAATGCCTATAAAGGCCACCCAAGGGAACCAGTAAAAGTGACCTTTATAGGCAGGTGATCCTTATATACAGGTTAAAAAATGGAATAAAAAGCCATTGGGATCACATTTTACTGGCCTTTACAAGCAGGTGACCCTTATATAGAGGTGGCCTTTAAGGCAAGTTCGACTGTATTCAAATAAATCTACCGTAGATCTAGAGGCGGGTGTTTTGTACCCACGTCGTCATTGGTGGGGGTTCCCATTAAGAGGGTGACGGAGATAATATTTGTTTAAGATCTAGGTCAACTACTATATCTCTATCCTATTTATGTTACATTCCATACCATTTTTCTCTCAAATGGTCATAACTTTACGCTGAAAAAAACAGAGAGAGAGAGAGAGAGAGAGAGAGAGAGGTGGTACCCCCTCGTGCTGTGGATATTTTAGCAATGTAATCATAAAATACATTCAAGGAATGGTATATGACAATATACCGGCATTTTTTAAATGTATTTTATGATTAACTCTCTCTCTCTCTCATTCTCTCTCTCACTATGTCTGCCTCTTCCTCTCTGTCTCTCTCTTTGTCAGCAGCCTGTCCTTCTCTCTCTATGTCTGTCTGTCTGTCTCTCTTCTTGCGGACTGATGAAAATTAAATAGTTGGGACAATGTGAGATTTATAGAAAATACATGTATTTGCATACATTCTCAGAAATGTAAACGTATTTGTTTTCGCGATGTACTTTTTTTCCTAATTAAATGTGGGGACATTTTTGATAGGGACCATCGAATATCCTGTATCCTGATCTAACCTAACCGAGCTCTATTGCAAATAGCGGTTTCTTTTAGCATTTCAACTAACGATCTGGGGATACAAGATTTGTCCCAACATTGTTGGTGGTAATCCTACTGTGCTTGTCACGTAGCTAATAATTTTCCACAAATCAATAGCTGGAGCATCCTCTCTCTCTCTCTCTCTCTCTCTCTCTGTTTGTCTCGGCCTGTCTGCCTGTCTGACTCTCTCTGTCCTTGTCTCTCTTCGCCTTTCACTATTTCTGTCTGCCCCCTCTCTCTCTCTGTCTCTCTGTTTGTCTCGGTCTGTCTGCCTGTCTGTCTCCCTCTGCCCCTGTCTCTCTCCGTCTTTCTCTCGCTCTCTGTCTGCCTCTCTCTTTTTCTCTTCTTGCGGACTGATGAAGATTAAAAGCAACGGTAATCACAAAGTTCTTTTAATCGTTATATCATCGATGTTAAAACCCCTCACCAAGACGACGATGACGACAACGACAACGACGGCGACGACGAATGCATGACTGCAAGTTAAAGTTTAGGTGAGACAAAACCAACCTTTAAAGAACAACAATTTTTGCCGACAAATTTTTACTTACTCCAGAATTGTGTACAATAAATAATTGAATCAATAAAATAAACACAAAAACAACTATAAATAAATAAATAAATAAATAAATAAATAAATAAATAAATAAAATGAATGAATGAATAAATAAATAAATAAAATGAATGAATGAATAAATAAATAAAATAAACACAAAACAAATAAATAAAAAATAAATAAAATAAATGAATAAATAAATAAAATAAACACAAAACAAATATAAATAAATAAATAAATAAATACAAAAAATAAATATTACATAAATAAATACATAATCAATAAAAAGGATAAGAAAGTAATACATGAATTAAAAATAAATTAAATTAAAATAAATAAATAAATAAATAAATAAATGTAAACAGCAGTCATCAACATTTGATCACATTGCTCAGAGTTTCATTTATATTCAACCTTCAGTCGTTGAACTGTCCTGACCCGTTTCAAAAATGCCGTTACCCTATTGAATAATTCACAAAAGATGAATTCCATGTCATTTCGATATAAAAATGCATAATATATATACTAAAAATAAATACTAAAAAAGGATTATTAAAACTTATTTAACCAAAAAATTAGAAAAAAAAATAAAAATTCTTTTCCCACGCCATTACAAAGTATAGGAACAAGAGCAATGAGTTTTAAGTCTGTGCGTGTTTTATTTCGTTTATGAAAAGCCCTTAGATACGGTTTGCATTAACGGCTCAATGGCCGTTATGATCGAGAAAAGCATGAAATAATCTTTAAATAATTTATTTATTTAAATCTATGTAACTTCAAATAAAAAAAATATTTTTGATGAAGTCAAAGTTCTCTAGAACGTGAATGGTGTTAATATTTAAATATGAATACACATGAATAGTACAGGCATGTCGAAAGTTTAACAGTAAGCTCTTAAGACAATTAGTCGAAAAAAGATTGTCGAGTCGCCGAGATTTAAATAGTCGATGACCGAAAATCTGCCTTGAAGAGATAAATGGCAGCTTCTGAAATATAGCTAACAAGCTACCTAGATCCGCAGTCGATTCGGCAATAATTCGTTAGCTTAGTGATAAACTTTCGACAGGTCTGTACTGTATATACAAAACGCGTCTCTGAATGACGAAAATACCTCTATCTACGTATACAGACCCGTCGAAAGTTTAACCCTCGGCTAACGAAAATAAGTCAAAGGTCGTCTGTCGAGTTGTCGAAATGTGCATAGCAAGCAAACATCGGTAAAATTGTCGAGAGATAGATAGCAGCTGACGAGATGCAGCTAACGAGGAGCAGAGAATATAGCCGCAGATTCGGCACTAATTTGGTGGTTTTGTGTCACAAGTTAACTTTCGGAAGTTGAGTTGAGTAATGGTGTTTAACGTCCCAGTCAACATTATTTCACTTATATCGAACTGTCGGCAGCTATAGGCGAAGGTGTAGAAATTTTGCCTGTGATTTACGCTGATGGTATAATACAGCAGGGTCCTTTTTCCTACCACGCCCACCGTGACACGGGACCTCGTTTATTTTAAGTTCCCATCCGAAAGAACCGTGACTTTCATTTCGTAATGTCGAGTGCTTGGTGAAAGAATAACATAGCTAGTGAGGGGCGAGATGAGTCCCCCCCCCCTTCCCCGATTTGACACTAATTTGGTAGTTTGGTGTTAAACTTTCGACACAACTGTATAGTACTCATCAGAAAGAGTGTATAATATATATTTAATTTGAATCCATACAACGGATTTAAATTTTAATAAAAGTCCTTGAAATACAGTACAGGTCTGTCAAAAGTTTTACACTGGGCTAACAAATTAGTGCCGATTTGGCAGGTATACGTAATCTCGGTCCATCGGCTTTTATATCTCGGCAGCTCCAAGCGATCTCTCGTTTACATTTTAGTTTATAGCTATTCATATCTTGACAAAGACTCAGCAGCCGTGCTTCAACTTCTTTTCGCTAGCTCAGTGTTAAACTTTCAATAGGTCTGTACTGTATGACATGATGATTTATCTGTGGATAGTGATAAATTAAAATTGTCATGTGATACTTAAGAATTTTTTATGAAAATGTTGAGTGCTACTTTTAAATTTTAATAAAATAATTCATAAAAAGTACAACTTTTTAAATTCATTATTTCATTAAAATTTAATAGTAGCACATGACAAACTTATACCATTCAAAAGTAATAGGTTATATTAATTGTTATATAATTATATTTTTTTTTATTTATTTATAATAATTATTTATTCTTATTTATTTATTTATTTATTTATTTATTTATTTATTTATTTATTTATTTATTTATTTTTATAATAATTATTTATTTATTTATTATAATGTTCTTTTCGGTACTTCGTTATAAATTATCCGTATGTCTGAAAACATTTGTCATGCTGTAATTTTTTTGAATATTTCTTTTGAATATTTTAATGAAAAAAATAAAAAAAATAGTGAGTTCGTGGGTTTGAACCCCAATTGCGTCTGACTTGAAAACGGGTATTGACTGTTCTTTCGCCAAACACTCGGCATTACAAAATAAAAGTCACGGTTCTTTCGAATGGGATGGTCCTGTGTCACTGTAAGCTTGGCACGATAAAGAACCCTGCTGTAAATGCTTAGACAAAATATCAGCACCTTCGCCTATAGCTGGCGACGTCTGGATATAAGTGAAATCCTCTTGGTGGGGGCGTTAAACACCATTACTAATAAATGAAATAAAACAGCCACAATGCCCCTCATTTGATCTTTTATGTTACAGTGCACACTCTCTCTGTCGGTGACTATTCAAATTTACTCCATATATTAGCAGTTTAAAACGTCGTCATCGGGGTATATAGACATTCATTTACACTAGGTTTATTTTTTTTGGATGTTCGCACACTCTCTCTGTCGGAGACCCTTTGAATTCACCTCAATTGGGGGTATACAAAATTCATTCGGATTATTTTTGTTGGATGATCTATCTTTTGTTTAACACACGTTCACTGTTGGGTACAAAGTGTGTTAAAAAATCGCATCGACTAATAAATCAAGCCTACAGAGTTTTAATGCCACTGTCAACGATCACTGTCAGTTAGGTAATTTGTCTATTTTATTAAGTACAGTAACATCAATCTATAAAGGCCACCCAAGGGAACCAGTAAAAGCGGCGCTTATGGGCAGATGACCTGTATATACTGGTTCAAATAATATAAAATAAAGAACGATACAATTCTACTGGCATTATAAGCAGGTGACCCTTACATAGAGGTGGTTTTTAAGGCAGGTTGGACTGTACTTTGTTACATACTTAATGGTAAAGCAAATGCAAGTGATAGATTGATTAATTGAATGGGGTTTTACGTCCCAGTCAAAAATATTTCACTTATATTGTGACGACACCAGCTATATGTGAAGTGGCAGAAAATTTAGATATGGCAAGGCTTAAGGCAATGTGGGGGAAGGGCTCGTTAAAGTGCCACACCTGCCGCGACACGGAGTATCGGTTTTCAAGGTCTCTAATGATGGGTCCTATGATTTTCATTTCTAAATGCCGAGTACTTGGCGAAAGAACAGTCACTTTCTATTTTCAAGTCTTAAGTCAGACCCGGAGTTCGAACCCACGACCTCCACGTACGAAGCGAGCACTCTACCAACTGAGCTACTGTAGAAGATGACTTCCTTGACAACACTAGTAGTCGTAGTCGCCGTTGTCTCATTTCACTCATTTCGGGGGCATATGTGGTCTAAAGGGAGCGCTAACGGGTCACAGCGCCTCTCACAGCTTACCGTCTAAGTTCGAATCTCGCTCGGGCAGATTCTAGTCCGAGAAAGCTCAATTGCCGAAGCTCGATGGGTACTCCGGTTTCTTCCTCTATTCTAGACTGACAGCCTCGAAATCAGTGAAAAAATCTCAACTAGGGGGCAAAATACCACTAATAAAGCCATCCGGCATCCGCCCATAATTTCACTCATTCAAACTCGGAAACTAGCTGATAGTTTATATATAATAAAAACTTATTTTGACATGAAATATAGCAGGAAGAAGTACATGTCTTAAACTAAAAGTCTTCAATTGGAAACAATAAAAAAACCCAGTCATCATCAATGTTCAAATCACAATCTCAAAGCAAAGTTAAAACACTGAAACTATAAATAAAGTTGAGGTTTGTAAATATAATTTTGTTTTATTTACGACCGTGGTTAAAATTAAATGAGTGTATCAAATATTTTCCAGTCCAATTAAAATCTTATTTTGGAACTTTTAAAATTTTAACGACGTCAACCCGTTAGTCCAGTAATAATATTTGTACATGTGTGTTTCCTATTTGTGCGTGCAACTGATTTTTACATGGTTGAAAACTTTGGAAATCAACCTTTTAATTGATGCCTAAATGTTTCTAATTGTCTAAATGTAACCAGCATATCTCGTTTCAGTCGGAAATTTGATATTTTTTATTCAGAGGCTGTGAAATGAAACGAACCTGTTAAACGGGGTTAAACGGCAAGGCTAATTGTCCGGAAAAAAAAGAAACTGATATCCGATAGTTAACCGACAATTTCACTTCCGGAGGTAGAAATTTAAAGAATTTAAAAAAAATTCATTAGATTTTTAATTTTTATTATTTTTTTTTTATTTAATGGAATGATGCCTTCAAACTTAGCTTAAAATTTCCGGGAGTAGAAGTTTAAAAAAAATGTTTTAATAAAAAAATTTAATTTAATTCATATGATTTTTTTAAATGAAATAATACCTTTAAAAAATAGCTCAGCTTTTTTTTGTTAGAAAATCATCATAAGCACACACTGATATTGTCCGATACAAACAATATACTTATACACATAATTTTTTTCTTCTTTTTCTCTTGAAACCAATCCACTGCAGTAGCTCAGTGGTAAAGTGCTCGCTTCGTGTGTGGGAGGCGAAAAGTTCGAACCTCGGACGGGTCTGACCAAGACTTGAAAATAGGTACATGTAGTGACTGACTCAGCATTCAAATGTAGAGAGACCTTAAAAACTTATGCCCCTGTGTCAGGACAGGAGTGGCACGTTGAATAAACCACTCTGTGCATTTGTCCTAAGCGCACTGCAAAGGTAAAAAAATCTAAAACTTCACCTATAGCTGGTAACGATTCGATATAAGTCAAATATTCTTGACAATTCTACTTGAAATATTATTTTTAATCGATACAATACATCTGGAATGTATGCAGACATCGGATTTTAATGTGACACCAAAACTTAAAATTATTATTATTATTATTATATAATGTAAATGATAACTTGTGTAGTTGCTGCCCAAACCCAAAATGACTTTGGGGGTCAAATGGTCTAAGGCTCCGGCCTACAGCGCCGCTTTTTATCCTGAACAGCTTCCAGTTTGAAAAAAAAATTATGGGTCTGCTTGCGGCAGTAAGATGGTGGTTTATCTGGGGACTCCGGTTTCCTCCAACATAAAAAAAACTGACCGAAGAGAGAGAGAGAGAGAGAGAGAGAGAGAGAGAGAGAGAGAGAGAGAGAGAGAGAGAGTTTGAATGTGTTACGTTTCAATATATATATAACCTCGTCAACAATTTAGAGAGAGGAGGTTGAATTTTATACCTTTCATAATAATTTAAAATTCCAAAGCAATGATGAGAGAGAGAGAGAGAGAGAGAGAGAGAGAGAGAGAGAGAGAGAGAGAGTTAGTTTGAATGTGATACGTTTCAATTTATATATAACCTCGTCAACAATTTAGAGAGAGGAGGTTGAATTTTATACCTTTCATAATATTTCAAAATTCCAAAGCAATTAGAGAGAGAGAGAGAGAGAGAGAGAGAGAGAGAGAGAGAGAGAGAGAGAGAGAGAGAGGGGGGGGGCTTATTTAAATTTAACCTTGTCAATAAGTAGATACACTTGTCAACAATTCATCGTAATCTGAGGTTTCGGAAGATGGTTTAACTTGCGGTTTTTCACACAATCTGACATTTAAATTGTTTTTATTTTTTCCCACGTCTACTTGTACTCCAAACCAAGTAGGTCTTTATTATATTTCCCATTCCGTTTCCGGATAAGATTTTAATTGTGCATCACGTGACTCATATTTCGCATGTCACATGCGTTAAACCGTTTTGTTAAACGCATTCACGCGAAAATTATGATATGTTAATTCCTGATGTTGTGAATCGCTTGACCATTATATTGTCCGGAGATGACCACCATTGTCCAGTTAATGCATTTTTTAATACAGACACATGTTTAATTTTTATCTGGGTTTTTACATAAATCAGCGAAAACAGATCCGATTAAATAATTTGAAGCTGAAATGACCCTGTATATGATAGGCTTTGTAAAATCTTGGAGGAGCTAGAGAGCAGACTGACCAATTTGACGGATTTATCCGTTATTGGCGGATTTGTGCTATAAAAACGGATAAACGGACGGATGAATGTTAAGGTCAAATACAGACGGTTTTTTTTTCATTTTGACGGTTTTTTTTTAAAAAAAAATTAAAAGTACTAAAAATTTTTACTTTTTGTATGGAAATTGTACCAAAATCAAACACTTAACGATAAAAATACCTAAATGGTAACCTTCCGCACTAAAAATGTACCGATCTGGACAAAATAAAAAAATATGATTGGTCAGCCTTAGAGAGTTTTAACTTTAAATGCGCGTGTGGTATTTAACTTTACGAGAGAGAGAGAGAGAGAGAGAGAGAGAGAGAGAGAGAGAGAGTGTTAAGTAATGGTGTTTAACGTCCCAGTCAAGAATATTTCACTTATATCGAGACGTCGCCAGCTATAGGCGAAGGTGCAGAAATTTTGCCTGTGCGTTGCGCTTATGGCATTATACATCAGGGTTCTTTAGCGTGCCAAGCCCACCGTGACACGGGACCTCGTTTATTTTAAGTTCCCATCCGAAAGAACCGTGACTTTCATTTCGTAATGCCGAGTGCTTGGCGAAAGAACAGTCACTACCCACTTTCAAGTATTGGGTCACACCCGGCCGGGGTTCGAACCACGACCTTCCACTTACGGAGCGAGCACTCTACCAACTGAGCTACCGCAGTGGTCTGAGAGAGAGAAAGAAAGAGAGAGAGACTTAATATATACTGTGATGTGACTTATAACCATTTGTTTATTCGAAGTAAAACATCCAACTTTTGTAAAAAATTAAAACCAATATAAACTTAATAATAATAATAGAAATTAAGTTTAAAAGTACAAGTTAAGATAAGTTTCACGATGCATTGTGATGCACTGGGTTACTGTGGCTTATAACCATTTGCTGATGCAAAGTAAAACAACCACCTTTAGTAAAAATTTAAATTTAATATAAACACCAAACGCATCATTATACGATTTTAAAAAGTTAAAACGTAAAATAACATGGGCTTCACAATGATCTTTGATATATATATATATATATATATGACTGCCGTCATGAGAAATGGGCCCTTAACTTGAAATTTTGACATTTTGAGATTTTTACATATTTGCGAAGACGAGGTAATTCTGATTATTTCTGTACTATTTTTATGCGTGTTTGACACATTTTTGGCCTTGAAATATGAATTTCATTACAGAGTACATTCCATGGTACATCGATAAAATATAACGTCGGGTAACGTCATAATGTTAAAATTGTACTGAGACTAACTATAAAACCACGCTGATGTATCATAATGATGTACATCATTTAATGCTATCCCAATCACGCTAATGTAGCATGATGTACATTACTATTAATGCTACCTGAATCCCGCTAATGAAGAAGGTATACATTACTTATACTATTTATATCCACAGTAGGGCAGGTGGCATCCTGAAAGGGGTCTTTTAAGAATTTGGTACAAATACTATTTCTTTAAATCGATCATTATGTTCAAATAATCTTCCTATATTTTTGTTTACAAAATTGTTACATTGATTGATAGATTGATTTTGATTTTACGTCCCAATCAAGAATATTTCACTTATATTGAGACACCACCAGTTTGAAGTTAAGTGGCAGAATTTTTTACCTTTGCAGTAGGCCCAGGAGAATGTGCAGGGAAGGTTTAAA
This sequence comes from Anadara kagoshimensis, assembly GCA_021292105.1. NCBI lineage: Eukaryota > Metazoa > Mollusca > Bivalvia > Arcoida > Arcidae > Anadara > Anadara kagoshimensis. Next base: position 35,568,328 of record CM037868.1, read on the forward strand.
ACACATCACGGCTGTCGTGACACAGGACATCGATTTTTAAGGTGTCTGCTTAAGGAAACCCTGAGGCGAGAACTCTACCCTCTGAGCTACAGTAGTAGCAAATTGTTAATGACATTAAGTGTTTTGTCACAATGTGTCTGTGTGGGGCATGTGTGCGTTCGGTCACAGAAATATGCATATAGGTATATCGTTAAAATTTCACTTGCAAGTAAGTAATCATGTGTCTCATTTTCATTATCTCCTGCCTTTCGAAGAAAGAGGGGGATATTAAATTCGAGTTTCCGTAAGTCCGTCTAACCGAAATTCTTTCTGCGCTATTTTCCAAAACTATGAAACTTGGTGAAAAGTATCAACATAGATAGGAGATGCGCATATAGTTAAATCGAGTTGGTTTGCTCATTTTCCGTGCAGTTAGCACCCTTTGACTTAATATTCTAAAACTAATAGTTTATTTATTTTGTAAAATTTGCTAGAAAATGGTAACGCGTTTTTGCGCTCAATTTTGACAAAATTGAAAAAAATGCATTCGTTATGTAATGGTCAAACAAAATTCTTGTCTGGAGTAATTCTTCACTATTTCACGAATTTTTTTTGCAAAGCATCAACATTGATAGAAGATGCGCATATCATTAACCACAGATAGTTTGCTAATTTTTATGGGAGTAATGGTCCTTTGATTGAAAAATCTAAAAATGGTTTAATTTCTAAAACACATAACTTGGACCAATATCTGATGTGTTATTTGGCTTTTCTTTAATCTTAAACTTATATTTCATTCATTTCGTGAAATTTAGTTGCAAAATGGGTCTTGCAAAGTATCGTAATTGACAGTAGATGTGAATATTATTAACCTGAGTTTGGTTTGCTTATTTTCCCGAGAATTCTTGCCCATTGAACATTGAACATAAGTGCAAATCACAGAAAAGAACCTGCTGGCGGGGATCCTAATTCACTGAATTTGCTAGTTTTGTCGCTGTAACGTCTCGATATAAGTGAAATATACTTGACGTGACAAATAGCATAACCACCACAATAATACAAGTTATAGGCAAAGAACATTGACCTGTTTGCTTTAACTTTAACTTAAATATTTTTTATGGACAATAGCGCATTTTGTTTACAAATGGGAAAACACTAGTCTTGTGTATATAAACTACGAATCCTAACACTTCTCTTTTAGTCATACATAATGGCAGTCTCTTGCCACTTACAGAATTTGAATTATCAGAGAAACTCCATGTGGTATTTAAGTGACAGCTTTGGCTTAACATACATTTTGTTCACTTTTACAGGTACATCGGGAAACACAAAATGGGAAGTACAATTACAACAATAGTACAGGCAGATGCACCAAAACTATGTGTTAGCACATCTAGATTAACATCAAATAACATGGCTTCAATATGCCAGCCATTAAATGATGCTATATTGCTGCCATCAGGAGCACATTTTTTGGATTACAATAAGACAGCAAATGGCCTTCCAGTCAGTCAACCTGTTGATAATCCCACCCATCAGCTGTGTGTATCAGCACAAACGTTTTTTGATGACTTCTAAATGGGAGACTTTAAGCTTGTCTGCCAAGTGTCTGAGAGAAAAATAGCTGATGGCTGAAAAGCTGCTGAGAGATATATAATAGCTGCTAACATATAGCAAACAAGAGGCCAAAATGACATGCAATTGTATTTATTTATCAGTTTTAGTGTTAAACTTTTGACAGGTCTGTACAGAGAGATTATTATAACTGTGATATGAGAGAGAGAGGGTGAGAGAAAGAAAGCAGTTAGTCCCTTGCAACAAAGAGATTATGAACAATTAACAATGATAGATATTATGAATGTAATTACGAGAGAGAAAGAGAGAGAAAACGTGTGTAAAATGTGAGACCAAAAATGCCTACAGAATGAATATGCTAAATGAATGTAATTAGCGGTAGTGTTTATGCAGTGATAGAATGGAATAGCTTTCTTAAAATATTATTTTATTTCTATGTTCTTTTTTAGTTCTTTGTCTGAGATACATTATTATTTGTTTATTTTACGTAACTCAATGTATGTTTTCAGTTACACATTAATCATTTTTATCATCAAACATAAACTATGTTTAGTTCAATGCTACCAGTAAGTGGTCTTAACAAACCTCACAGATCACAGTGCCTCTCATCACTCGGGAAACGCCCCAATGGTTTAAAAAAAAACGATCGCTTTGTGAATGACAGGGTTTTCTCTGGGAACTTTGCCTTTTCCCGATCCTTCATCCAAGAACTGACCGACGCGACTAGATTTAAGTTGAAGAATCTTGTCTGTGTTTGCAACACCCTTAAAGCACTTTCGTTACTCAACTTTACCACCGCTAATTTTTATGCATAATAAGTATAAATGAACATGTTTACGAGTGAAGGTGTGATAAAAATCATCTTGGATAATGTAGATAGGGGATTCGGAGATCATTTTAATAAAGAACAAATTGTTTCGATCTAGTTCCTGACCCCATAGCACGGACGTAAGAGAAGACATCATGTAAACTTGCTTGACATTGTCCGATTGATTAGCCTGCATTGTGAATAGCATAAAATTCATCCACCTTTAAGAAATTTACTAACGAACGTTGAGGACAAAATGCACATGATGGAAAAAAGACTAGCCGTCTATAAAGTCTGGCGATTATATGACAGATATAAATTTAATGTAAATTGTGAATGTAAAACACCAAAAGTATTTTGTTTTGGAATTACCTCATATTCAATGCTCGAAGTTAATTTTAGCGTGTTACGTGTGCACCTTAATATCTATATAACGCCGCATAGACCTCGCCATCTCAATAAATAAACGACCGACTTCCGCGTTTTTCACCGCGAAAAAGGCAAAACTTTGACGTCGATTATCTCAATTGTGACGTAAAAGAGATAAGGGCCCTTTTCTCATGACGGCAGTCATATATATATATATATATATATATATATATATATATATATATATATATATATATATATATATATTGGTTTCTGTGACGTTCAGCCATTTGTTGATACGACGTAAAAATATATCTTTTTTCTCTTGCAGATTTTTTTTTAAAAAGGCGATATAAAATTCAGACTACAATGCACAAAAGTCTGGACGCACTTTTATAAATTATCTTATTTAAATCAATAATATTTTTAATTTTTTTTTAAATTTTCTTTTAAAGAAAGAAAACATAGAAATACCCTTTTGATTCTGAACAATGCTTATTCTTGGTTTCAACTTCATCCGTTTCCAGTGTCACAGTTAAGGTGACTGTAACACGAATAATTTACCACAATAAACAAAAGTCACCACCATGTAAAGTTTATTTTATCTTTTATAAATCAATGTTGCAAGGGGGGGGGGGGGGGGGGGGGGGCTGGCTTTCTAAAGTTCACACTAAAATCAAATTCGGAAACGTATAGTACATGGTGCCGAGTCAACGAATATGTGAAAGCACGTAGCTCAATTTTAGAGTGTATGATTTAAGATTTAAGGGTCGTGAGTTCGAATCCCGACGGGGAAATGTTGTGCTCTTAAGCTTAATGAAGTTATATGCTTAATTTCGCATTGCTGACTTTCGCGGCGTCAGGATATATAATACACCGGTGGAACAACAGTTTCTGAAACTGCTGTCTCGATGAACTTAAAGTCGGTAGTACAAAGGTACACACATCGGAGTGGTGTTATCTGACTTTCCCGGCGTCAGGATATATAATACACCGGTGGAACAACAGTCTCTGAAACTGGTGTCTCGATAAACTTAAAGTCGATAGTACAAAGCTACACACATCGGAGTGGTGTTATCTGACTTTCCCGGCGTCAGGATAATGGACCGGTGGAACAACTGCCTCTTCAACTGGTGTCTCGATAAAATTAATGTCGGTAGTACAAAGCTACACACATCGGAGTGGTGTTATCTGACTTTCCTGGCGTCAGGATAATGGACCGGTGGAACAGCAGCCTCTACAACAACTGTCTCGATAAACTTAAAGTCGGTAGTACAAAGCTACACACATCGGAGTGGTGTTATCTGACTTTCCCGGCGTCAGGATAATGGACCGGTGGAACAACAGCCTCTGAAACTGGTGTCTCGATGAACTTAAAGTCGGTAGTACAAAGCTACACACATCGGAGTGGTGTTATCTGACTTTCCCGGCGTCAGGATAATGGACCGGTGGAACAACAGCCTCTACAACAAACTGTCTCGATAAACTTAATGTCGGTAGTACAAAGCTACACACATCGGAGTGGTGTTATCTGACTTCCCGGCGTCAGGATAATGGACGGGTGGAACAACTGCCTCTTCAACTGGTGTCTCGATGAACTTAAAGTCGGTAGTACAAAGCTACACACATCGGAGTGGTGTTATCTGACTTTCCCGGCGTCAGGATAATGGACGGTGGAACAACAGCCTCTGCAACTGGTGTCTCGATAAACTTAATGTCGGTAGTACAAAGCTACACACATCGGAGTGGTGTTATCTGACTTTCCCGGCGTCAGGATAATGGACCGGTGGAACAACAGCCTCTACAACAACTGTCTCGATAAACTTAATGTCGGTAGTACAAAGCTACACACATCGGAGTGGTGTTATCTGACTTTCCCGGCGTCAGGATAATGGACCGGTGGAACAACAGCCTCTACAACAACTGTCTCGATAAACTTAATGTCGGTAGTACAAAGCTACACACATCGGAGTGGTGTTATCTGACTTTCCCGGCGTCAGGATAATGGACCGGTGGAACAACAGCCTCTGAAACTGGTGTCTCGATAAACTTAATGTCGGTAGTACAAAGCTACACACATCGGAGTGGTGTTATCTGACTTTCCCGGCGTCAGGATAATGGACCGGTGGAACAACAGCCTCTACAACAACTGTCTCGATAAACTTAATGTCGGTAGTACAAAGCTACACACATCGGAGTGGTGTTATCTGACTTTCCCGGCGTCAGGATAATGGACCGGTGGAACAACAGCCTCTACAACAACTGTCTCGATAAACTTAATGTCGGTAGTACAAAGCTACACATCGGAGTGGTGTTATCTGACTTTCCCGGCGTCAGGATAATGGACCGGTGGAACAGCAGCCTCTGAAACTGGTGTCTCGATAAACTTAAAGTCGGTAGTACAAAGCTACACACATCGGAGTGGTGTTATCTGACTTTCCCGGCGTCAGGATAATGGACCGGTGGAACAACAGCCTCTTCAACTGGTGTCTCGATAAAATTAATGTCGGTAGTACAAAGCTACACACATCGGAGTGGTGTTATCTGACTTTCCCGGCGTCAGGATAATGGACGGGTGGAACAACAGCCTCTACAACTGGTGTCTCGATAAACTTAAAGTCGGTAGTACAAAACACATCGGAGTGGTGTTATCTGACTTTCCCGGCGTCAGGATAATGGACGGGTGGAACAACTGCCTCTTCAACTGCTGTCTCGATGAACTTAAAGTCGGTAGTACAAAGCTACACACATCGGAGTGGTGTTATCTGACTTTCCCGGCGTCAGGATAATGGACGGGTGGAACAACAGCCTCTACAACAACTGTCTCGATAAACTTAATGTCGGTAGTACAAAGCTACACACATCGGAGTGGTGTTATCTGACTTTCCCGGCGTCAGGATAATGGACGGGTGGAACAACAGCCTCTACAACTGGTGTCTCGATAAACTTAAAGTCGGTAGTACAAAACACATCGGAGTGGTGTTATCTGACTTTCCCGGCGTCAGGATAATGGACGGGTGGAACAACTGCCTCTTCAACTGCTGTCTCGATGAACTTAAAGTCGGTAGTACAAAGCTACACACATCGGAGTGGTGTTATCTGACTTTCCCGGCGTCAGGATAATGGACGGGTGGAACAACAGCCTCTACAACTGGTGTCTCGATAACTTAAAGTCGGTAGTACAAAACACATCGGAGTGGTGTTATCTGACTTTCCCGGCGTCAGGATAATGGACGGGTGGAACAACTGCCTCTTCAACTGCTGTCTCGATGAACTTAAAGTCGGTAGTACAAAGCTACACACATCGGAGTGGTGTTATCTGACTTTCCCGGCGTCAGGATAATGGACGGGTGGAACAACAGCCTCTACAACAACTGTCTCGATAAACTTAATGTCGGTAGTACAAAGCTACACACATCGGAGTGGTGTTATCTGACTTTCCCGGCGTCAGGATAATGGACGGGTGGAACAACAGCCTCTACAACAACTGTCTCGATAAACTTAATGTCGGTAGTACAAAGCTACACACATCGGAGTGGTGTTATCTGACTTTCCCGGCGTCAGGATAATGGACCGGTGGAACAACAGCCTCTGAAACTGCTGTCTCGATAAACTTAAAGTCGGTAGTACAAAGCTACACACATCGGAGTGGTGTTATCTGACTTTCCCGGCGTCAGGATAATGGACCGGTGGAACAACAGCCTCTGCAACTGGTGTCTCGATAAACTTAAAGTCGATAGTACAAAGCTACACACATCGGAGTGGTGTTATCTGACTTTCCCGGCGTCAGGATAATGGACCGGTGGAACAACTGCCTCTTCAACTGGTGTCTCGATAAACTTAAAAGTCGGTAGTACAAAGCTACACACATCGGAGTGGTGTTATCTGACTTTCCCGGCGTCAGGATAATGGACGGGTGGAACAACTGCCTCTTCAACTGGTGTCTCGATGAACTTAATGTCGGTAGTACAAAGCTACACACAACGGAGTGGTGTTATCTGACTTTCCCGGCGTCAGGATAATGGACGGGTGGAACAACTGCCTCTTCAACTGGTGTCTCGATGAACTTAATGTCGGTAGTACAAAGCTACACACATCGGAGTGGTGTTATCTGACTTTCCCGGCGTCAGGATAATGGACGGGTGGAACAACTGCCTCTTCAACTGGTGTCTCGATGAACTTAATGTCGGTAGTACAAAGCTACACACATCGGAGTGGTGTTATCTGACTTTCCCGGCGTCAGGATAATGGACGGGTGGAACAACAGCCTCTGCAACTGGTGTCTCGATAAACTTAAAGTCGGTAGTACAAAGCTACACACATCGGAGTGGTGTTATCTGACTTTCCCGGCGTCAGGATAATGGACCGGTGGAACAACTGCCTCTTTAACTGGTGTCTTGATAAAATTAATGTCGGTAGTACAAAGCTACACACATCGGAGTGGTGTTATCTGACTTTCCCGGCGTCAGGATAATGGACCGGTGGAACAACAGCCTCTGCAACTGCTGTCTCGATAAACTTAAAAGTCGATAGCACAAAGCTACACACATCGGAGTGGTGTTATCTGACTTTCCCGGCGTCAGGATAATGGACCGGTGGAACAACAGCCTCTGAAACTGCTGTCTCGATAAACTTAAAGTCGGTAGTACAAAGCTACACACATCGGAGTGGTGTTATCTGACTTTCCCGGCGTCAGGATAATGGACGGGTGGAACAACTGCCTCTTCAACTGGTGTTGATAAAATTAATGTCGGTAGTACAAAGCTACACACATCGGAGTGGTGTTATCTGACTTTCCCGGCGTCAGGATAATGGACGGGTGGAACAACTGCCTCTTCAACTGGTGTCTCGATGAACTTAAAGTCGGTAGTACAAAGCTACACACATCGGAGTGGTGTTATCTGACTTTCCCGGCGTCAGGATAATGGACCGGTGGAACAACTGCCTCTTCAACTGGTGTCTCGATAAACTTAAAGTCGGTAGTACAAAGCTACACACATCGGAGTGGTGTTATCTGACTTTCCCGGCGTCAGGATAATGGACGGGTGGAACAACTGCCTCTTCAGCTGCTGTCTCGATGAACTTAAAGTCGGTAGTACAAAGCTACACACATCGGAGTGGTGTTATCTGACTTTCCCGGCGTCAGGATAATGGACCGGTGGAACAGCAGCCTCTACAACAACTGTCTCGATAAACTTAATGTCGGTAGTACAAAGCTACACACATCGGAGTGGTGTTATCTGACTTTCCCGGCGTCAGGATAATGGACGGGTGGAACAACAGCCTCTACAACAACTGTCTCGATAAACTTAATGTCGGTAGTACAAAGCTACACACATCGGAGTGGTGTTATCTGACTTTCCCGGCGTCAGGATAATGGACGGGTGGAACAACAGCCTCTACAACAACTGTCTCGATAAAACTTAATGTCGGTAGTACAAAGCTACACACATCGGAGTGGTGTTATCTGACTTTCCGGCGTCAGGATAATGGACCGGTGGAACAACAGCCTCTGCAAACTGGTGCCTCGATAAACTTAAAGTCGGTAGTACAAAGCTACACACATCGGAGTGGTGTTATCTGACTTTCCCGGCGTCAGGATAATGGACGGTGGAACAACAGCCTCTGCAACTGGTGCCTCGATAAACTTAAAGTCGATAGTACAAAGCTACACACATCGGAGTGGTGTTATCTGACTTTCCCGGCGTCAGGATAATGGACGGTGGAACAACTGCCTCTTCAACTGGTGTCTCGATAAACTTAAAAGTCGGTAGTACAAAGCTACACACATCGGAGTGGTGTTATCTGACTTTCCCGGCGTCAGGATAATGGACGGGTGGAACAACTGCCTCTTCAACTGGTGTCTCGATGAACTTAATGTCGGTAGTACAAAGCTACACACATCGGAGTGGTGTTATCTGACTTTCCCGGCGTCAGGATAATGGACGGGTGGAACAACTGCCTCTTCAACTGGTGTCTCGATGAACTTAATGTCGGTAGTACAAAGCTACACACATCGGAGTGGTGTTATCTGACTTTCCCGGCGTCAGGATAATGGACGGTGGAACAACTGCCTCTTCAATGGTGTCTCGATGAACTTAATGTCGGTAGTACAAAGCTACACACATCGGAGTGGTGTTATCTGACTTTCCCGGCGTCAGGATAATGGACGGTGGAACAACAGCCTCTGCAACTGGTGTCTCGATAAACTTAAAGTCGGTAGTACAAAGCTACACACATCGGAGTGGTGTTATCTGACTTTCCCGGCGTCAGGATAATGGACCGGTGGAACAACTGCCTCTTTAACTGGTGTCTTGATAAAATTAATGTCGGTAGTACAAAGCTACACACATCGGAGTGGTGTTATCTGACTTTCCCGGCGTCAGGATAATGGACCGGTGGAACAACAGCCTCTGCAACTGCTGTCTCGATAAACTTAAAAGTCGATAGCACAAAGCTACACACATCGGAGTGGTGTTATCTGACTTTCCCGGCGTCAGGATAATGGACGGTGGAACAACAGCCTCTGAAACTGCTGTCTCGATAAATTAAAGTCGGTAGTACAAAGCTACACACATCGGAGTGGTGTTATCTGACTTTCCCGGCGTCAGGATAATGGACGGGTGGAACAACTGCCTCTTCAACTGGTGTCTTGATAAAATTAATGTCGGTAGTACAAAGCTACACACATCGGAGTGGTGTTATCTGACTTTCCCGGCGTCAGGATAATGGACGGGTGGAACAACTGCCTCTTCAACTGGTGTCTCGATGAACTTAAAGTCGGTAGTACAAAGCTACACACATCGGAGTGGTGTTATCTGACTTTCCCGGCGTCAGGATAATGGACCGGTGGAACAACTGCCTCTTCAACTGGTGTCTCGATAAACTTAAAGTCGGTAGTACAAAGCTACACACATCGGAGTGGTGTTATCTGACTTTCCCGGCGTCAGGATAATGGACGGGTGGAACAACTGCCTCTTCAACTGGTGTCTCGATAAACTTAAAGTCGGTAGTACAAAGCTACACACATCGGAGTGGTGTTATCTGACTTTCCCGGCGTCAGGATAATGGACCGGTGGAACAACTGCCTCTTCAACTGGTGTCTCGATAAACTTAAAGTCGGTAGTACAAAGCTACACACATCGGAGTGGTGCTATCTGACTTTCCCGGCGTCAGGATAATGGACGGTGGAACAACTGCCTCTTCAACTGGTGTCTCGATAAACTTAAAGTCGGTAGTACAAAGCTACACACATCGGAGTGGTGTTATCTGACTTTCCCGGCGTCAGGATAATGGACGGGTGGAACAACAGCCTCTGAAACTGCTGTCTCGATGAACTTAAAGTCGGTAATACAAAGCTACACACATCGGAGTGGTGCTATCTGACTTTCCCGGCGTCAGGATAATGGACGGGTGGAACAACAGCCTCTTCAACTGGTGTCTCGATAAACTTAATGTCGGTAGTACAAAGCTACACGCATCGGAGTGGTGTTATCTGACTTTCCCGGCGTCAGGATAATGGACCGGTGGAACAACAGCCTCTTCAACTGGTGTCTCGATAAACTTAATGTCGGTAGTACAAAGCTACACACATCGGAGTGGTGTTATCTGACTTTCCCGGCGTCAGGATAATGGACCGGTGGAACAACAGCCTCTTCAACTGGTGTCGCGATAAACTTAAAAGTCGGTAGTACAAAGCCGGCATACGCATAATACACATTGTCAGTCAATAAACATGTGTGGTTACATCGGGGTGGTGTAATCTGACTGACATTGCACCACAAGGCTTACAGGTGGAGTAAAGAAATAGTACTAAATAAGTCGGTTGCTTAGTAAACAAGTAATGGTTAGTGATCGAAAAGCTGCTGAGATACCGTTAAATATACCAGCTGCCCAATAGCTGTCGAAATATACAGTACAGACCTGTTGAAAGTAATCACTAAGCTAACGAATTAGTGATGAATCGGCAGTTCATTTCGGCTTTCCAGTTAGCTATATACAGGGGGGGGGGGTGTCATCTGACTGACATTGCACCGCAAGGTTTACAAGTCGGCTGCTGAGTAAACAAGTCTAATAGCTGTCGAAATAAACAGTACAGTCCTGTTGAAAGTAATCACTAAGCTAACGAATTAGTGATGAATCGGCAGTTCATTTCGGCTTTCCAGTTAGCTATATACATGGGGGGGTGTCATCTGACTGACATTGCATCGCAAGGTTTACAAGTGGGCTGCTGAGTAAACAAGTCTAATAGCTGTCGAAATAAACAGTACAGACCTGTTGAAAGTACGCACTAAGCTAACGAATTAGTGCGCAATTTTTTTTCATAAAATACCAGCATATGAGTAATTCAAATATCCAGTTATTTAGAAATGTTACAATTTCACCAATGCTAACAATTTACATATTTGCAACTAGAATGTATATCATTTTGCTTTCGATAAAATGTCTCCAATTCTACTAAAATCGAGGATAACATTGCTAATCATACTTAATTTCTTTATTTGAGTAAAAAACCCAGATATTCGATGAATCGGCGGCTCATTTCGGCTCCCTAGTCAACTAGGCAGCTGTCACAAGCTTTCTTTTGTTTTTTTTTTCTTTTTTCCCCTTAGCTCAGTGTTGTTAAAACCATCGACAGGCCTGTACTGTACAGGTATGCTACAATACACAATAAACAACCTAGTGGTTTACTTTCAACAGACACAGGCCTGTACTGTAGGTAACGAGGGGCCGATTCGAAAGAACAGTAACTTTAATTTCGTAAAGACGAGTGTTTTGCGAAAGAACAGTCACTTCCCACTTTCAAGTCTTGGGTCAAACCCGGTCGGGGTTCGAACCCATGACCACCCACTTACGGATCGAACACTTTACCAACTGAGCTACCGCAGTGTATTTTTAAACTTTAGACAAACCTGCACTATACGCTACAATACACAATAAACAACATGTATTGTTTTTAAATCTGTATAAAATTTTGGATTATAATCTTACTGATATAATAAAGATTACAGTATAACAAGACATTCATCGATATAAAATACTCATTCATAAAATTGTATATCACTTTCTATCGATCTGAGTCGGAAACAGTGAGGTTCTGTGATTTACAAAATATTTTGTTTCAGGGTGTAACTACACTTTCAAGAAAATTTGATAATTTTTAATACAACTATAAAAGCGTGATCAAATCAAATTTAACAATATTTTATCCAATGACCGCAGGTTTTACATAAAGATTCGATTGTGCACGTGAACTTGTGTAGCAGACGATTGCGTGACAATTTCAATCGGGAGGTCAAATAACTGTTCGGAAGTACCTCTAATGCGAGTCATAAGGTACATTCGGGAGTAAAAGTGAACCTGATAGGGTCAAAGGTCATGATAAATGCAGTCTAATCATTTAATTAATGGGGTTATTTTTTATGTCCATTCACAAACAACGTTCAATCATGAGCGCGTTCATTTATTAGATATTATTAATTTTTTGGCATTTTGTATTAAATTTCAATCCTAATTTCATAACTAATAGCCCGTGTAAATACAAAAATGTTTAGTTGTTTTCACTGGAAGGTAATAAAAATCAAAATTATGTATTATGGAATTTCGTGTTTTCTTCCATCGTTAAAATAAAACCCTGGCGGGGTCTGACCCAAAACTTGAAAGTGGGTAGCGACTGTTCTTTCGCCAAGCACTCGGCATTACGAAATGAAAGTCACGGTTCCTTCGGATGGGAACTTAAAATAAACGAGGTCCCGTGTCACGGTGGGCTTGGCACGGTAAAGAACCCTGTGTATGATGCCAAAAGCGCAAAGCACAGGCAAAATTTCTGCATCTTCGCCTATAGCTGGTGACGTCTCGATATAAGTGAAATATTCGTGACTGTGACGTTTAACACTATTACTCAACTCCATTGTTAAAAACTGAAAATCCCCACTAACTACCAGGATATACAACTTATGGAATATATACTCCTTCATGCAAAGTATTTACTTCATGTAGTTAAATTTGGTTACTGCAAATATGTTGTTGTTGAATGTTGCTTTACGTTTGTGACTCGTTACTACATAGGTGACACTATTTTATTACATTAATTTGAGGTAGTTACAACATACATGTACTAGTGTCCTACCACGTCGAACAGCAATTTTTTTAGATATTCGCGACAAAAACTATTTTATTAATCTCTATGCATTAATCTATGAACAAGTCAGTGTATGCATGTAAAGTGCGAGTGTTTTACGGTCTGCCTTGTACCAGCGCGTACCCAGGGCGGCTTTAAGGTGCTAGCTCACAGAATCAGTATGCCACAGACAAGCGTGCCACTCCCCCAGTCCATTATACTGACACCGGGTGAACCAGTAAAGGTCAACACATGTGGCTTGAGCCTTGGTCCTTTTGGATATTTATTCAATCCCTTGAACAAAATTTTAATTCAACAATTTTGGTCTGATGAGGAACTTGAGTAGGTATTATGTAATAAGAAATTTATCATTTGTTTATGAAATCAGGGCCCTCGATGCCACTCAACATTAAGAAACGTCTGCGACGTTTAGGACCTATTGCAATTTTCAGTATACAAATACGGTTAGATTTAGGACCAACTTTCCAGTACCGTTAATGAGACCCGTAAGCTCGCGTTTAAGACCCGACTTCGCCACAGAGGCCATCTTTCAGCTGGATGAAGTGCCCATTGAGATCTAATGAAAAGTTCTAATACAAATATGTACGCTTTGTTGAATGGATACATAAAACAATAAAGATACAACACTATACGATAGATAGAGACGAAATCATCTTCCGTAAATAAATCAAAACGTTTGGAGTACCTCTTGACTTATTGTCCAACCTTCATTCCAGGCGATTGTCAAACATTGCATCATCTTAATCTCTCAAGTGTTTGTCTAACATGATAAATTCTAAACAACCGACATGTAATAATCAGGTTTTCTTAACGCTTTGATACGGGTACCCTGATTTTGTATAATCTAGACTGGTACCCATTATAATCTTGTTTATTTTGTAAATCCCTTATCTTAAAGGGTCACCATTGATGTCAAATATAAACTTTATCATCGATGATATAGCTCAATAAGATGGGAAATAAAATTATTCAAAATCGCGAGATTTGCAAAATCACTTGTCATAAGGTGCACGATAGATTGCACAACGTGTGGTAAATTTTTCCGGATACTGAGTTTCTGTCTCTCGCGTTTCTTTCTCTCCTATTTTCATTAGCGTATTTCAGTATGCCAGATAAAAATATCATTTTGGAGGAAATTTCTTATATTTGATGAAAATATTTATACAGGCCAACCTGTCTGAAAAGGCCATCCAAAGGAACCAGTAAGAGTGGCCTTTATAATATGAATAAAGAACAATTGGGATACAATTTCACTGGCCTTTATATGCAGGTGGCCCTTATATAGAGGTGACCTTTAAGGCAGGTTGGAAACGAACAAAACAAAACAAAACCAATGAATACGTTACGTTTTTGTACAATTTATGTGCGACTTACGTTGTACATATTACAACCATAACGGCCACTGGGTGTTAAATTTTTTCCCCGAAACAGTCGAGGCTCAAGGATTTGTGGAAAAACGTTCTTTTGAACATACATGTATAACATTGCCGGAATTCTAAATAAAATATGAATTAAAAGATGTCTCACAGAAACGAGCTTTGAAATGGCTTTATTTCGTTAAAATTAAAAAGTTAGTCGCAGATACGCTTCTTGATTTAGGCATCGAGAAAATGTCACTTTCCAGGTGAGCGTGGGCCTTACAACCAAATAGATATTGGGTTATTTTGAACTTCGGGTTTTTTATAGAGGATGGATGAACCCATGGTTCCTTTGGGCCACAATACAGTAAAGACCTGCCGAAAATTTAACACTCACCGAACGAATTATTGCCGAATTTGAATCGACAGCTGATCTTCGTCTCTCGGTAACTATATCTCGGATGTATTTCGACAGCGGTTATCTAACTACCTGCATGTTTCGATCACTAGCTATCATTATATCTGCCATTCGGCAGTTAAGCTTCGACTTCTTTCAGTAAGGTCTGTGTTCAACTTTCGACAGGTCTGTACTGTACGGTACAGACTTGTCGAAAGTTTAACAATAAGTTACTGAATTGATGCCGAATCGTCAGCGTCTTTCTGCGGTTTGTTAGCTCGGCAGCTTTCGGTAGCTTCTATATATCTCTGGTCACCTTCTCGGCTGCTGGGTATCCATGTCTCGGTCACTTGAAAATCCAGGATTCGACTTTTTTACATTTGCTCGCTGTTAAACTTTTGACAGGTCTGCACTGTACCTTTGCACAGTCCTTATCGAAACGGTCCTACTCTTGACACAATTCCATTGTCTTAAGTTGTTACTTGAGATTAATAAATAAATATTTTGATGGAATGTGCACATTGAACTCTTAGGAGTGAAAATATGCACAAAACTCTAAATTCTCGGTGACATAATACCAATACTACCAACAGTACAGGCATGTCGAAAATTTAACCCTGAGCTACATTACAGACCTGTCGATAGATTAACACTGAGCTACAGTACAGACCTGTCGATAGATTAACACTGAGCTACAGTACAGACCTGTCGATAGATTAACACTGAGCTACAGTACAGACCTGTCGATAGATTAACCCTGAGCTACAGTACAGACCTGTCGATAGATTAACACTGAGCTACAGTACAGACCTGTCGATAGATTAACACTGAGCTACAGTACAGACCTGTCGATAGATTAACACTGAGCTACAGTACAGACCTGTCGATAGATTAACACTGAGTTACAGTACAGACCTGTCGATAGATTAACACTGAGCTACAGTACAGACCTGTCGATAGATTAACACTGAGCTACAGTACAGACCTGTCGATAGATTAACACTGAGCTACAGTACAGACCTGTCGATAGATTAACACTGAGTTACAGTACAGACCTGTCGATAGATTAACACTGAGCTACAGTACAGACCTGTCGATAGATTAACACTGAGCTACAGTACAGACCTGTCGATAGATTAACACTGAGCTACAGTACAGACCTGTCGATAGATTAACACTGAACTACAGTACAGACCTGTCGATAGATTAACACTGAGCTACAGTACAGACCTGTCGATAGATTAACACTGAGCTACAGTACAGACCTGTCGATAGATTAACACTGAGCAACAGTACAGACCTGTCGTCGATAGATTAACACTGAGCTACAGTACAGTACAGACCTGTCGATAGATTAACACTGAGTTACAGTACAGACCTGTCGATAGATTAACACTGAGCTACAGTACAGACCTGTCGATAGATTAACACTGAGTTACAGTACAGACCTGTCGATAGATTAACACTGAGTTACAGTACAGACCTGTCGATAGATTAACACTGAGCTACAGTACAGACCTGTCGATAGATTAACACTGAGTTACAGTACAGACCTGTCGATAGATTAACACTGAGTTACAGTACAGACCTGTCGATAGATTAACACTGAGCTACAGTACAGACCTGTCGATAGATTAACACTGAGCTACAGTACAGACCTGTCGAAAGTTTAACACTGAGTTACAGTACAGACCTGTCGATAGATTAACACTGAGCTACAGTACAGACCTGTCGATAGATTAAAACTGAGCTACAGTGCAGACCTGTCGATAGATTAACACTGAGCTACAGTACAGACCTGTCGATAGATTAACACTGAGCTACAGTACAGACCTGTCGATAGATTAACACTGAGCTACAGTACAGACCTGTCGATAGATTAACACTGAGCAACAGTACAGACCTGTCGATAGATTAACACTGAGTTACAGTACAGACCTGTCGAAAGTTTAACACTGAGTTACAGTACAGACCTGTCGATAGATTAACACTGAGCTACAGTACAGACCTGTCGATAGATTAACACTGAGCTACAGTACAGACCTGTCGATAGATTAACACTGAGCTACAGTACAGACCTGTCGATAGATTAACACTGAGCTACAGTACAGACCTGTCGATAGATTAACACTGAGCTACAGTACAGACCTGTCGATAGATTAACACTGAGCTACAGTACAGACCTGTCGATAGATTAACACTGAGCTACAGTACAGACCTGTCGATAGATTAACACTGAGCTACAGTACAGACCTGTCGATAGATTAACACTGAGCAACAGTACAGACCTGTCGATAGATTAACACTGAGCTACAGTACAGACCTGTCGAAAGTTTAACACTGAGTTACAGTACAGACCTGTCGATAGATTAACACTGAGTTACAGTACAGACCTGTCGATAGATTAACACTGAGCTACAGTACAGACCTGTCGATAGATTAACACTGAGCTACAGTACAGACCTGTCGATAGATTAACACTGAGCTACAGTACAGACCTGTCGAAAAATACTTAAGTGCGGAATAGTGCCAAACCAAGTAACTCGTCTTGACCTCTAGTTAGCTATACAGACAAACATGTCTATAAGGCCACCAAGGGTCTCAGTAAAAGTGGTCGTGGCTTCGAAGCCCGACCAGGTCGGATCCAAGACTTGAAGGTGGCCAATGACTGTTCTTCCGCCAAACACTCGGCATTACGAAATGAAAGTCACTTTTCTTTCAGATGGGAACTTCAAATAAAAAAGGTACTATGTGATGGTAGGCTTGACACTATGAAATATTTGAAGTTTTTGCCTTTGAGGTGCGTACAGTGTACAGGGAGGGTCTCCAACGAGCCATACTTTCTGTGATACATTGTTATCATGTGATGCATTGGTTCATCAGGTCTTTTCCGAAGGACTCTGTGACTTTCATTGCTACAT